>DWKL01004724.1:0-10375 GCA_018249415.1 Phareas burnsi
TTGGCCAGCGTGGTGGACTATGGCCTAACCCTTCTCATTCTGAGAGGAGACCTATGCCCAGCAGTGGGACATTAATGAGTCGATTATATAATCCGTCACGTAGCAATGAGTTAGACAAAGGTCAAATTACTTACTTTAATCCTCAATCTTTTATCAACGCATTGTCTTAGCGAGCTGAGAGGTCCGCTTGTGGTCTCTATTCGCGTCAGGACGTTCCTTTTCTTCTTAGGCTCTCTTGCAGGCACCATCACTGGGAAGAGTTTAAGTTACCTTTGAGAATTCCGCTTAGAAGTATGTAAGTACTGAAGGAGAAGACCAAACGTCTAACTCAATCAGTACTTACAACTGAGTCATGTTCAATCTGTATTTATCTTTTATTGATACTAATGTAGCATCAGGGTGACGAGAGTTTGGGGATTTCCGTTACACTCGTGATCCTTAATGCCTGGATAAATACACCAGTGATCGTATTATTTCCTGATACAGAAATACAAACAATAAAAGAATGTGGATAAATCTCACAACATTGCGATCGATATTAAGAGTCCAGCCTCCCTCGGTTTTTGTTAATAATAAGAACTAACTAGAAGACCCACCATCAACCCTCATAAGTTCAGTGCTAGATGTAAATCTCCCCTAGATAGGGGAAGTTATGGCGTAGTCACCGCTGTTGGATGTGCATGTTGATGCCCCCAGCAAGTAAATAATTTCTCAGACGGACGCTGTTACGCATTTTCTAGATGTAAATGTCACGGAAAAAGAGAGCGTGATGTAGTTCTATGCAGATACCACCTGGCTAAGTACACATTTATTTTCAATACACCATAAAGAACTATTTCTCCATTGAACGTTAACGTTACACTACACTACGCAATTGATATTTTAACAAGTGTTCAGCTCACAATGCAAGTGCAACGACTTACCGAAAACATCAACCCCGGCCGTTAAGTTCGTGAACATCAGTTGACATCTCAATCGTCTGACATCTTTATTTAATGTAAAGTTCGTTGGACGCATCTTATTTCGCCTTCAGATATGTTGGAGTGCATAGGCAGTTTATATGTAAACTTTACGGTAAAATGTGGAAACAAGTGCTGAGTAGACAGACAATGTAAATCAAGAGAATATGCTACTAACGAGCTGCGCACGTTTTGAAAATGCATATAAAATGCTATCAAGGTTTTCTATTATATACTGTAATATGAACTCAAAGCTTATCATAGTTTGATATAGACAGCTCACCGAGAGCCTTTCCTTTATCGACATAGGCATAAAAAGTACTGACGCCTATATCCAGAAATAAATTATTACATCTTATATGTGCATCCAGAAACGATTAAAAGGCAGATTTGAGGCTTGATATATTAAAGGTGGAACAGCAGTCTAGTTGCGCACGAAAAATCCGTTCAAAAAATCTGATCATTGTACCCTAATAGAGTCCGAACTTTTTTTACTATACTACCTAACCTAGCGAAACCGCAAATGATTAATAGGTAAATAGACACCGTCACCTACTTTCATGGAGAGCCAAAAAGATGGCGCCTTTTATCCAAGAATCCTATGTCGTACGTTGCCTCACACCTTGATACCTGAAATGCCTCAGAAGGGAATTAATTTCACGTCTTGCGTCTATTAATTAATTATAGTTATTACTTAGTTTAGTTATACGATGTTTATCGAAACAAAAAAGGCATAACGGCCACACATCCGAATCTTTATTCCTCACATAAACCTGGTAAGAGTAGCCAGAACTGTTTTACAGTTTCCCTAAACGCGGTGTTTCACATAAAACTATCGGATTATGCGAGTCTCGTTTTATCGTTCGTAGGAAATGCGTAATCCGACGTTTTATGTTAACGCGTTACTCTTTAAGAATTCATAAACGTCGCTACGGTGCAACTGCTGTTCTGTAAAGATATAGTATTTTGGGCATTGTTTTGACGTTGCAACGTCTCATGCAACGGGGATCAATTCCTAAACCTCTGATATTTCGAATTTATGTGCGTGTTAGAATTGAATTCACTTGTTTTTACTGTGAAGGAAAACAGTGAGCAAACCTACACGCCTGAGAGTTCTCCGTAAATTCCTTGAAGCGCGTGAAGTCTACCAAAGCGCACATGGCCAGCATGGTGAACTGTGATCTAACCCTTCTCATTCTGAGAGGAGACCCGAGCCCACGCTGGAGCAGTAATGAATTGATGACGATGAACGTTTCACTTCAAAGCGTATCCGAAGTTTATTACTAAAATCAGCTTCAGCTATTAGATACTGACGAATATTTTTTATAGCATAGTAGTAACAAACGAGAATGTAGTCCAACTGATGATATGTGGGCACTGCCGCCAATGGACATCCGTATCCGATCTCAAATAGGACTGAAGTCCTACCTAAGATGGACGGCAGATGCAATGCCACGCCCGAGGACTAATTGGAACGTCTAGATATCCCACCTTTACCAATTGTTAACATATAAAATGAGTAATTGCGCTGCTATGTTCCTATTTGGAATGTCATTCAGATTTATGGATGGCAATATAATATTTCTTTATAATGTCTAAAAATACCTCCATTGAATAAATATTGTATAGTATATTATTTATCATGGTTTATAAAAAAAAAGGCGATATACTACAAAATAATTTAGAGCTCTATGACAACTCAATGTTATCTAATATTACGTAGTCCTAAAATGTAGTCCGGCAGATAATGATCATTAATATCTTAATATCTTCGCCAAGAACACGAGTTATATGCATATCAAAGCGGAATATTAATATATTAATTAATTATTGTCAATAATTTAACTTGAGTGTCGTCTATCGTATAAATAAGAATCCGTGAGCAATTTTTCAAATATATTTTCGATGAGGTCAACCGTGCGAATAATATATATTTATCTAGATTACATTATGTAGGCATGTACTGTACGTAACATGTATGTCTAAATGTACCCATACACCTTCGTAACGTAATCACAAATACGTTCTTAGCAAATTTAATATGTAAAATGTATGAAAGTTAAAATTGTGACTTTAACTAATTCTCTTACTAATTGAAGATCATAAGATAGAACTGTCTACTCTATGAGGAAAACATAAAAACGTGTCCAAGTTTAGTATCGCATTCAATCTTTGTATGCAATAAAAATTTGACAGTTTAACAACATGCGATTGATCTCGAGCATCTGCAGGGAAATTCATGGACCGAATCTGATTTATGGCCTTAATAAGAATAAAACGAGCAAAAACTTAGATTGGTTTAGTGCGAAAATAATACGTAACTGACGATAAATCTATGCAACTCTCGTGGCATGCACCAGGGAGGCATGGCTCGCATGGTCGGCGATCGCGAATTACTTTCACTCGACTATCCCCGGGCGCTGACCGCGCGCGGGGTCGTCGGCCGCGAGCCGAGCGCGGGAAACGCCACCCGCCATCATGCCATTCAGAAAAGCGCGCCATGTTTACACAGATGCGCGCCGAAACGCGTTCCGTTGCATCACTTCCGTTTGCGTTCCGTTTCGTACTTGTTACGCGTACGGACCGACACGTGCTTTACTTTTTCTGATTAGCATACTAGTAATAGTAAACAAACGGACGTCTTTTAAATACGCTGATATGTTTTTAGTTGACATAATTACACTGATGAACCACTAAAACGACCCATCATTATAACTCTTTATACTTTGGCTCAAATGGTCGTATTTTTTAAAAATAATAGTAATTTAAGTACATAATATTAGCAACAGTTACGTAGCTGACAGTTACGTAAAGATCTATTCTAGTTAATTATAGCCGCAATGTTATTATCCATTTAAGAGAACATTATGAGACAATATATATGTAGAGATAACAGTGAGATGATAAAATGACTACGGCGCGTAGACGCTTGTTGGCTTATGATAAGAGTACCTACGTAAAATTGTTGTATATTTCTGACAATCGTAAATAACAAATTAACTATCGAACATATTTATTTTTATTTCGGTCCAGTTATTTGTATAAACATACATTTTGTGAACAGCAACACAATTAGTGAAATAAAAATGGAAACTATATTTTGAAAAAAATAATGAAGAAGATCAGACAATTTCAGTAGTATTGGCAGTCTATTTCGGAAATTAAAAAGAAAGCTCACCAGCCCACGGAAGAGGCGATCGAAGAAGGCGCGTTTTAAAGATGGAACGCCCGACAAAAAGCTGGGCTGGGGGCAAGTTTTTAAGATAACATTTCATCGGCCGCGAATCTGGATGGGATGTCAATGACCGATGCTCCAGGGCGCAAGGGAGATAGCATGCGTCCCACTCATGTGGAAAGCGGTTATGCAACGAGCGTGCTCGCGAAAGTCTACGTACGATTTACCATCGCAATTTTGTATCTAGATGACATGATAAGTCGTGCGCATAGTTTTATCAATAGATGCGTGCGGTTGCGTCCAGCGGTGCATCTGTTGGAAAGATTACACTCGTGAGATGTACGATATGAAGGAAAGCTATCTTGTATAATGTTTCTAGCGTATACTTAGGGGTAATAAGGAGAAATCGTTAGATCCTACGCGAGGATTGGATCTAAGGCTTTGGCAAGTCTCTTGGCGATGTTTTATAATTTATAAACGATGAATGCAAATTAACAAAAAAATATATCCAATAATCGAAAATCTTGAGTCATATGATGCGGTATATCTCCAGATGTGATTCACGCAATATCAGTTTCTCTTAGTGTCAATTGCCATCTCGTGCAAGAACCCGATCAAAACCCGCAAGAAAAAAGTTGACGTATAGTGATATTTACTATACGTCAACTTTTACGTAGGTCATACGTTATCATTTATATGGAAACTTAATTACCGTCAAGGCGGGGTATCGAATAACGCTATATTAGGCGCAGGCAATGAGCGTAAAAGTTATTCGGAACGTTGTTTCCGCGTCGTAAAACGATATAGCGCAGTTAATTAAACAGTGATAGAATCAACAAAGGCGACTCGATTAGGTCTGTCTATTGCACAAAAGAGGACAGGAATAGTATCGGCGCGGGCGCTAGTTTGTAAGGTTGGCAACTTTCGATGTTTGAGAAGTACCGGCCGATTGTTTGGAACCTTTAGGACTTTGTCTATGTTGTCTAGAAGCAACTTTATAAAACACTGTTAATTTGGTAGACCAATCTCCGTATAGACTAATGTAACTAAACCCAAATAAGATTAGGGCCAGAAAATATTCAAAATATATAGAACGTGAGTCATGCATTCTGTTTCTGATATAAAATTGTGATCCGAGGCAGATAAACGATAGGCTATGATATTGGTAGTTGTCAGTATTAATATTACTTAAAAGGGTGCAGGAATAGTAAGAACGAGGAATAGTAGACGACGCTGACGCAAGTTTACAACCAGCGAGCCTGCAAACGACGCACCGGTCACTTTCCCGCGCCATTTTCGTCAAATTGCCGGGAAAATAATTGGAGGCGGCAACACGCGATCGCATGTCCGCCCTACATAGATTTGAAAAGCGCATTCGATTGTTATTCCACGAGTTTATTTACGATGACATTTCATGTTTTATTTCGTAATACGCGTTAACACAGCGAATGGATTACGTCTGAGGAATACCAGTTAGAAAGTGTTGCGCTAAGGCAAATTACTGAGATCGCTGAGATGCAGATTTGCAGCTTCTTTTGTAATTCCAATTGCCAAGAATTCTCCTCGAATGGTGAGTGAATTATATGTTCAAGAGACCTTTTATTATCATTTCGCGGAGAACGAAGTAGAAACAAGGAAAAATATTCGCGTAACACTAAAATAAGGTTACGTATTGTGGATGCCGGGAATAAATAAACAACGCTTTCCACAGTCATAGCAGTGCATTTATTTTTTTAAATTTACAGCTTAATATTTTATCAGTGCTAACAGCAACAAGTGAATCTAAAACAAAATCGGACGTCATCTTACAAAAAGTAGCACTAATTCTGTTAGCGGGTACGAGCGTGAAGTAAGAAAAAAATCGGTTTATGTAAGAAGGCAAGGCCGGCGCGGGGCACCAGGTCACGGGCGCTATGCAAATGAGCTGATGGCATTGTTGATAGCGCACGTCATTGGCTATGCCTGGATCGATTGAGTGTACCATTCAGGAACGAAAAAGGAGCTGCTTTTACGGGCCTGTCGAGCCCTCGGGCTGCGGTGAAGTTTTACGAGTACCTTGAGCGATATTACAGATGGTTTATTTTTTCGGTGGGATCTAGAGGTTCGAAGAAACCAGAATGTTGCGATTACAGCTCCATTGCTATATAAAAGCTTTTTTTATTTAACTTCATCAACAAATGAACATGAAATCCACCTGATGTTAAGTGGTCACTACCACCGTAAGTCAGAGCACAACAAAACAAGTATTGCTGTTATAACGGAGGAATAGAGGTGGTGGAGATCTGTCGCAGGTTAAACTCAAAGAGTTTATTAAAGAGCTATCAAGAAAGAAAGGAAGTATTTTTTACCCGACTACGATAGAAGGATTACGTTTTTCGAGTACCTATATGTATGTCTATTTCTTTGGCACGGACTGTAGCCTAAACGGCTTGACGGTTTTAACATATGATGTCTTGATGATGATTCGTCTTGGTAGCTCGAAAGACACTGGGTACATTAAAATAAAATAAAAAAAAGTACCTTTTATTTGCTCTTTTACCGACGATTTAACTAATAAAGTGTTTTTGCACTCGGTTAGTTTGTTTCTAATTTAATTTGTCTTGTTAGAGAAGGTACAACTCTTCATGGTTCCACTGCGGAATCACCACCGTCACCACTATTTTGGCTTAATAACAGTATCAAACGCTGCTTGTTTTGACTGGAAGGGTATGATGAGATAATTACATGCGACGTCCCAGCTAGTTCTCATAGGTAGCAACGCATCTTTGGCCGACATTCTCAAGACTTCGATCCCATTTGGGCGACAGTGAACTTTTCGCTAATGCTTGCTAGTTTGCTACTTTTATAATATAAAAAAATGTCTCCCAATCGAAGCGCTGGGATGCGGATGATCGTTGGCACGTAGGCCGCTGCACGCGAACCCGCGCAGCACGTTCCTCGCTCGCTTACCACCGATAGCAGTCACGTGTATGGACAAGTTGCATCATCTCGGTCCTTCATATCAACGAATGTATGAATTATTTCAATGAATCCAAGCGTACACGTGTGCCGGAAGGGAAACATTTTTGCTAGTTCCGTTCCGTTAGTAACATTCCGTTGGACCCGATCGATACTTTTTACTAGTTTAAATACGTTGTCAACTCGTGAGATAAACAATAAGCTGTAAAATGGGATAAAATGTTTCGCGTAACCCTAAAATAAGGATCCGTGTTGTGGGTGCCGGGGATAAATAAACTGCACTTCTTACATTAACAGTCCCGCATTACAATTTCCTGTGCCATGGGCGCTATGGACACATACAAAGACGAATACACAAACAACCAAACCCAGAAGAAAAATTTTGATTCAACATTTAGATGTTTGCTCGAGTGGGAATCGAATCCGAAACAGACCGGTATGGTTACGACTGCGCCAAGCGGGTCATCAAAGATCACATACAGTAATTATGAAAATGTCCAAATTCAAAACAGACACGAAAGTTCAGTATTCGCTATAAATGTAGCTTTTGTAGGTTGCGGCTATAGATTGACGGTCCGCACCAGAAAAAAGGTTGGGAAACCTTGGCCTATAGCATTCAGGAATCCAACGTAAACAAACGTAAAACAATTTATGGTAAAAAATATATATTTTCGACTCGTACTCGTTAGTTACATGTTATTTAAAATACACTTAGGTAATGCTTTTTCACACAAAGATGGTACAACATATTCGTATGAAGCAACAGAGTTTAAGCAACCGCCGGCCTTGTCCGCGGTAAAGCGAAAATCTGCATAAATCAATTTCGAAATATATTAGCACGGTTCGCTGATAGAGAGGTGCTCGTGTGAATATAATTCGTAATGAATCATTAATACAATAATGACATTGGCAGAATAAAGGTCTATCGCCATTTTTTTTTTGTTTGAAGAGTAGCAAACGAGCGTGCACGTCATCTGATGTTAAGTCGTCACTGCAGCCCTGCAATAAAACTGAAGTTCTATTTGAGGCCACACGTCTTTACTGAAGACTAAGATGGTCACCTCGTTGTAATTGTACTCGGCATCCACAGCTCTCCGATCTCCAAAAAAATGCCACTGTTTATAGCTTTGGATTTTAGATTTTTGAAACCCAAGACCATGCGTAATACGGTCTTGGGTTTCGATTGCGATATCTATCATCAACACCATAATGTTCCACTGCTGGACGGGTATGATGTAGCAAAACTAAAAGAGCAACGGCATTAAGAGCACAGTACAGTGCACAACGCTTAATAAATGGGTGTCGGTAAAGATTATTTTTGATATTTTAAATTTGTTAAATATACGAAATCGACCAGTTTTCTGTATGACTACGTGTCTACATAATGTAACGGTCAATATCAATAGCATTAAAAATAGAAGACAAGTATAAATTATATTACAAATAATTCCGAAGACAAACGCTTGAAACATGAAAGTGAAAAGAATAAAAAGGAAGTCATGAGTCAGCAGCGGAAATATTGCATAAAAATGCCTCAAAATGATGACCGGCGAAAATCAAAGGCGTCCCAGTCATTACTCAAACGAGGAAACGTCACATTTTATAGCATTGTATTAACGGATCGGTCCGAAGCGATGAAATCACACAAGTGCGGGTGGTCGAGGGAACAGCGGACGGGGTCGTTACCCGCCAGTGACACACAGCCGCGCGTTGAACGGCCTAGGCTGACCTCGCCGCGACCCGGGGTAGGTGGTGAGCGCCGGGATGCCACGTGGCCACCCGAACCGCTAATTACGTAACGCCTGCCCCTCAGGTGAATAGAACTTGGCCCGCTACTTTTACAATGAGTTATGCCGTTCAATCAAAGTAACTAATGGTTGTACAGGCAACCTAATATTATATAGTTACTGCATTCTATGGACACATTTATAACTTACGTCAATCATGACATTCACCGTTGCTATGCTATGTGTTTATGTTAGAACAAAATAGTGGTCAGTAATCCTAACCGATTTTTTTTAATTTAAAATATACAGTTAATCCTAAAATGTGACCCCGTATGGACAGCATCAAAATTCATTTTAATAATATCAAATGTCACAGTGAAATAATGTACTTAAGATTCTTTTAATGTAATTGCAGCATCAAACAAGCATGCAGTCCATCTGATGTGAATGCCATTCACAGACCAATCCCAAATAAGATAAGGTCTGTGCCTTCAGGCGACCACAGATGAATTGCTGCCCCCGAGAAACTAAGTTTCATACCCTGAGCTGACATGCTCCACATTTGTGCCTTTAACCCTCCAATCAAACCAGAAAACAACAGGCTGCTAATATTTTTGATTTACAATGACAATGCAATTAAATATTATGTTTTATAAGACAGATTTAACACCAACGGCTCTATCTCAGAGATTCTCATAGATTCCTTTATCCATACTATAGGACATACCAAATGTTTCTGTAAAAGTTCATTTCCATACTCAGTGTACAGTTCCAAAATAAAAATAACATTGAAATAAATATCCTAGACATCACATATATATCACTACAGAAAGCAGCAATACTGATTAAATGTTGAATAGTTCAGAAATTTCTTCAATTTTATACAGATACCTAACATCAATATATGAGCACACCACAAACAAATTGAGCTAACACTTGTCGGAGCCCATAACCATTCCACTGCATGCGGACATGCAGGAGGGAGAAAGATAAATATCAAGCCAGCCAAATATGAATTAATAACAACTTTAGTAATAAGTGCAAAACTGTGCCTTTTTTTATGATAGAAGAATTGCAACAAAAGATATTAAGTTGTCACTGCAGCCCTGGACATCCACATCTAACCTCAAAGAGGATCAAAGTGCTATCTGAAGTTGTACATCAATTCTTCACTACTCCTTAGGACTAAGATTTATGTCTAGCTGCAATTATATCCGATAACCACCTCTCTTCGACCGAAATAGAAGTCACACACAATTCACAGTGAATTATGAGGGTAGCGGCGGTAGCTCCATGAACTAACTATAGATATACAATCTCTTTAATGCAAAAAATAATTGTATATAATAATACATCAAGAATCATCAGCAGAATGTAAAACCAATTTTTAGTCATGTCAAAATGTGTGTTATAATATCACCTCTATTTTACAAGCTATGTACCTTAGGATGATGTATTATTCTTGAAGGAGCCTATTGGTCATCATCATCGACCCATTAATGTCCCACTGCTGGGCAGAGGTCTCCTCTCAGAATGAGAAGGGTTAGGCCATAGTC
>DWKL01004725.1:0-10375 GCA_018249415.1 Phareas burnsi
GGTCTGAAATTTACATCTATACATGATTTTAGTGTACAAGTGGCAAATGAGCGTGCAGCCCACCTATTCAATGGTCACTGCAGCCCATGGTCGCACATATAACCTCAAACATTCAAGGCTCATAGGGATTGAAGCTCTGTCTGAGGTCTTCAGGGGTAGCAACGCATTTGTGCCAGCGGGATTCGGATCACCTTTAGGTTTTCTCCAATATGTGCAGCTAGATGTGAAAGCAGTGATAGCCTAGTGGTTAAGATTTCGGCTTCTTCCGCTGGATGTTCGCTGGATAAAATCGAACATTTACAGCGGTTCTATTTTGTATGTAAGACCCTGTAGAGGATAGTATTTTAAAAGGATACCCTATAATACCCTACGGTATCATCCCTCCCCTTAGTTAAAAAGCCCTTACAAAAGAATGAATAAATTGGAGTCTTTTCATTCACTATTAAGCTCGGTCATAGCCAAAATCTACGTAGATTTTGTGGCCTATAAATTTAAGGGCCTTAAATATTGACGCACGTTCTAATCTAGGCAATGTGGCTTATTGACGTGTCTGATGGCAAGCGAGAACGATTTCGTCGGTCATCCATAAATGTTTTACTAAGTGAATATTAAGCAATGTACACTTAGTAAAACATTTATGGATATGGGTAAGGTTTTATCCTTACGTTGGGTGTCCGGGTTCGAATCCGGTTCGAGTCCGCATACAACTCTGATTTTTCGACGTTGTGTGCGTATTAGAAATTAAGTATCACTTGCTTTAACGGTGAAGGATAACATTGCGAGAAAACCTACATATCCGAGAGTTCTCTGTAAAGTTCTCAAAGTTCAAATCTCACAACGCTGAGAAAGGGCTACAAAGTTTTCTCTTCAGGTATTAATATATATAGATATATATTGAATAACCTACGAACATACTAATGTTCGTAGCATAGGGACTACATACACTACACCTATTATGAAGGTAGACAGCGTTTCTATAGGTTGGTGGAATTTTGTTTACTTATTTCATCGTTCATCGCTTTTGGTGTAATCGAGGCTTTAAAACCTCCTTGAGTCACGTTTCTCTGAAATATTTCAGGGGTCTGTAAGACCCTAAATAAATGTTGGACGTTTATTATCCGTCGAGGACCAATTTATAAAAATCTATATGTTTATTTAATATACCAAAAAAATCTCTGTATTAATATTGAAATGCTTATAAATCTTTAGAATTTATTTAATTTCATACAGTTGGTATCATGCGACAGTGATATCCTAGTGGTATGGTATTCTGGCTTCTCACGCTGGAAGTCCGGGGATCGAATCCCGCTCGTACCTCTGACTTCGAAGTTATCCGCGTCCTAGCGATTAATTAGCACATGCTCTATGCTGATGGCAAACATCGCGAGGAAACCTACACACCGAGAGTTCTCTGTGAAGTTCTCGAAGGTTTGTGAAGTGTACGTTTTTGACAAGCGTGGTGGACTTGACCAATCTAACCCTTCTCTTTCTGTGTGAATAGCATGCCTAGAATCGGGTCAGTAATGGGTTGATGATGTATAAACAACGTCGTGTTAAAAGTAGAGAACGGAAAAAGAGTGTATGCCCCCGTAGGCCTTTACAAAATAAATACATTTCATTTCAATTTACAGTTACAAAATAGTAGTATAAAATTTATTGGCCGTCAATATTGTCACTTTTGGGAATGGGTTCCGAAAAAAGTTAACTGCCTTCCGAACAACGTTCCGCAAAAACGGACTCGCAAAATAGTTAGTTTTTGCGAGCAAGTTTTAGGCAACAAAAGGTATTACTTAATGGAGTGTAAATGAAATATTCTTTATTTTCCGTTTTGTAATGAAATGGATTCTTTCACGTATCGCACCGCCTCTGATTGGGGTTCCTCGTTCGAGCTAGGGTACGGTTACGGTACGGTTCGAATTACGGTATTAATTTTTTAACACTTTGCCCTTTAAGAGCAGTTCGTGGTTTGGGGTTTAATTGGAATTATGGCTGTTTTACTTTTAAGGGTATGTTAAGGAAGATGCCAATGACAAGATTACTACTAATATGTAAATAAATAGATAACTATATCTTTCTTAGATATATAGACAAATATAAGGGAGATATAGATAGATATGTTTATAAGATAGATAGGGTAGAGGTTAAGATTTCGGCCCCTCACGCTGGGATAGGTAGATATTAACATATCTATCTATACCAACGTGAGAGACCGAAATCGAGTTTATGCATTTGGTAGTTTAGTAGTAGTAATTTAGTAGTTTTTATTAGTAGATATATAATAAATAATAAACGTTAAATTGAAAAAAAAATCTGATTCAAGGTAGCACGTTAAAAAATCTGTATTTTGCTTCAGGATCATATAAAATGTTTTCTACACTCATAGTCCCACTCAAGGGTTCCCTGTGTTGTGAGTGCTATGGACACAAACAAAGGCGAGTACACAAACACCAAAACAGAAATCTAAATTCATCATTTAATTGTCTGCCTTGCCGGGAATCCAACGCAAACCTCTGCGTGCTAGATCAATATGGTAAAGATTGCGCCACGTGGGTTCATTTTTTATATGTTCTCAATTCAATCTCAGGATGACAAGTTCGCTCACGTCATCAATCGTTGGTCAAGGGCCTATCTAACTAGACTGGAATCTTCGACCACTTGCAGTAAACGGATAATGATGGGTAATTACCAATTACTTGCAACAACAGGATAGGGTAAACGATGCATCGATCTATCCTGTAATATCCCGCATTAGAGGACTATCTTTGGCTTGATAAATTACTGAATGCCCTTCATCGAACGACATTACATAGATGTACGGACATAACGACTCTGGGTCTACGGGGTTCTATATTCGGCCAGGCACAGAAGTAGCAAACGAGCTTGCATTCCACCTTATAGTAAGCAGACACTACTGCCTGTGAACAAGTATCATCAAGCTTCATCTAAGAGGTGGTAGAACTAGTTCGTCCGAGGGAGTACCACCGCCGCCCTCATCCGTTGTGAAGCAATTCTTGCGCTTCGGTTGGAGAGGTGCGGTTTAAGGTTATACTTACAGCTCGGCGACATTCGCCTTAGAAGTAGGGACGCATACTACGTAGGACCTCGAATAGGACTTCAGCGTTGTTTGAAGTCTAGCACTGAACATCATGTGGTCTGTACGTTCGTTTGCTACTCTTTGATTCATTATATAGGAAATTTATAAACCCTTAATCTGTTGATTAACGTGTGACGCTGGCGAACACAACAATTGTCCCACCGAATATTTTTCAAGTATTTTTTATTTGTTGCAGGTAAGCAAGGAGTATTCAGAAAATGTTAAAGGATTTCAAGTGCTTGGTAAGAATTTTAGTGTATGGTTATTTATGAACGCTTCTCCTTATCCTTCCAGGATTTTATTTTTATTTGAAGAGCACCGTGGCGGCGTTACGAGATTGTCTTGTCATCATCATCACCGTGCCACCGTGGGCACGAGTTTTCTTACAATATTATTGTTCACCCTTAGTAAATGATAATTAATTTCTAATAGGCACATAAGTTCGAAAAATAAGACGCGCGTGCGCGATTCGGATCCCGGATACTCAACGTGAGAGGCCAGAATCTTAACAACTTATCCTAGTGGATTACGTGATTACACACGTGATTGTCTTGTAAGATAATTAAATCCAAGTCATTTTTAAGCCATTACTATCACTCTGTATCACACAGATTTCTTCTCAGAATGAACGGGGCTTTAGAAACCAAGGAGATTAGTAGACTTCATGCACCCGTGAGATCTTTATGGATAAGTTGGCATGTCGGTTTCCTTATTATATTTTCATTCGCCTTTAAAGAAAGTGATGGTTTATTTCTAAAGTGCACGACTAACATCGAAAAATCAGAGTTTCGTACTAGGTATTAGAATCCAGGACCTTCAGTATGAGCCAGGAGTATTTTTTCAAGCCCTGTGGCACGGACGGAAGTTCACTCGCGAACCTCTTCACCTAACGAATCATAGTTCTGCCATCTATCGATTCCTCATATTCAAGAAAGGAGATATCGAGAAAAATGTTTGGGGGGCATTCATGTCAGCGTATCAAATTCTTCCTTGCCAAATGCCTCGAATTTCGAACTATGCACACTTCGGATTCATGACTCGTTTGAGTCGCGGCATTCAGTCCGCACGGGCTCGCTGGATACGAGGTAGGAATACTTTGTGCCGTGTTCGAATGACTGAAATATCGTATTTCGAGAGTTTAAGCTTGTTTACTTTGTATGCATACTTTATGTTTGGAAAAGTTGAGTGTATAGATGGTAGAACTAGGCACAACCGCTGTCCTCGTAATCCGCTGTCAAGCAATTCTTGTGTTTCGGTTGGAGAAGTGCCGTTGCCGGACACAGCAATTTGACCATCTTAGTCCTCGGGAGTCGTAACGCATCTGCGTACGACATCACATGGTACTTCCGTCTTGTTTGAGCTTAGATGTGATGTTCATGGGTTACAGTGGTCAGTTAACATTGACTGGCCTCACACACTCTTCTTAAAAAAACTATCTTCTTTATCTATAGTGTCAGACCGGACATCAGATAGGACTTTAGTGTTCTGTTTGAGCTTAGATGTGGGTGTCAATGGGATGCAGTGACCACTTTACATTAGGTGATCTGTACGCTTATTTCCTGGTCTTCTCACAGTAGTAGTGAAACCAAAAAAGCTGTGACATCCAAGTGATGACATTTTAGTCTCTTCCGCTGAGGTCCTTTCGAATCCCACCGCTGATATTTACATGTAACGTGCGTTTTAAAAATAAATGATCGCTGGCCTTAACGATGATTGAATATATGACGAGGAACCCGACTTGACTGTGAGTTCTTCGTAAAGTTCTCAAAGGTGAGCGAAATCTACTTTTCCGCATTTGGCCAGTGCGCTGGGCTATGGGCTAACTCTTTTCATTCTGAGAGGAAAGACCAGTGTCCAATAGTGGGACATTAATAGGCTGATGGTGATGATAATGATAATAACTATGCCCTGGCCCTTATCATTGAGATACGAGTGCCCAGTGGAACAGTATTATTATACGATCAAATAACTTTGTGTAGAATTTGTTTGACTATATATTGAAGAATCAAGACAAGATTCCCAAAATTCGTGTCGGTTGATACATCTACCCAATTCCTCGTTGCTTGCACAAATGCCTCGCATTTGAACTATGTGGGTACTTTGTATTCATGCCTCGTTGGAGTCGCAGTATTCATTTCGGACGGGATCGCTGAATACGGGGTATGAATACTATGAAATCTATTTCAAATATAGTTGATAAAATATACCGGGTGGTGGTAAATGCAGCTAAAGGCCCGCCTGCTCCAAATCATATCAAATCAAATCACATGAAACTAAACCAAATCAAACCAAGGCAAATACGATCAAATCAAATCAAAGTATTATTTTATTATTCAAAGTAGATTCTTTAGATAATTCATTTTGAACGTCAACAAACTATCACTGCCTCGTAACGTGTGTCGTCTGTAGAAGAAGCGGCGATAACACAAATCTTTCCCATGAAAAAATATTATGTACACAAAATAACGTAAATTAATGGATCAAATGGAGTTGGAGTCATTTTAGACCACACGTGCTTATTGTCTCAGTAATCAATAAATTTACAATACGCTTTTTTTAAGGGTTTGTTTAACAACTTGTTTGAACTTTTTTCAGAGAAATTTGTGACATGGTCTGGTACCTTATTGTAAAAACGAATACAGTCGACCATGAATAATTTGGCTACCTTACACAATCTATATTTACTTACAATTTATTATTATTTCTTGTGTTCAAATTATGATTGTTATAAGTTTTATTAAACATACTAATGTGTTTTTTAAGTACATTATCATCATCAACTCATTAATGTTCCACTGCTGAGCACGGGTCTCCTCTCAGGAGGTCTAGGCCATAGTCTACCACGCTGGCCAATTGCGGATTGGTAGACTTCACACCTTCAACGACTTTACAAACAACTCTCACTCATGCAGGTTTCCTCATGATGTTTCGGTTGGAGAGGTGCGGTTGTCGGGTACACTTAAAGGTACTCGACCATCTGTGCTCAGGAGTTGTAACGCATCTAGGTACGACATCAGATACGAACATTAGTTAGTTTGGGGTAGATGTGGGTGTCCATGGATTGCAGTGAAGCCCGAACACCTAGCGTGAGGGACCGGAATCTTAACCACTAAGCTATCGTTTCTTCTGTACCAAAGCAAACCGAAGTGTTTAGTTATACCTTACCCGTCCAACAGAAAGCAATTCCTCACAATACGTACATTCGAGTTTGTTGGCGCTGCATTAATGCCTTCAATTTGCCGACCATACTTTCTAACGTAACTCAGTGGACCAGCGGAATGTATCCCTCCCTTTCTAATTCCTTTAACCGGTTTGAAGTATTTATCTGTTCTCTTATTTATTTTGATGGTAAAAATATTAGTTCGACCGCTGGTACCATCGCCATCCCTATAATCCGCCATGAAGCTATTCTTGGATTTCGGTTGGAAGTGTAGTTGTCGGGTACACGTAGAATTTAGGCGACCTTAGTTCCCTGGAGTAAAAGCGCATCTGCGTAGTACTTCAGATAGGGCTTCAGTCTTGTTTGAAATTAGAGTCCATGGGCGGCAGTGACCATTTAACGTCAGATGGTCTGCAAGTTCATTTGGTTCTCTTTTAACATTAAAAATTATGAATATTTATAACTTTGTGGTGTGGTGGGCTATGGCCTAAACCTTCTCATTTTAAGGAAACCTGTGCCCAGCAATGGGATATTAATGGGTTGATGATGATAAATAAAGAGCAAGTTAAACCATTAATTCATATAAAGCAGAGAATTTTGAGATGTGTGAAGTGGTGAGAATTTTGAAGAGAAGTTCTGAATGTTGAGTTCTTTAACTTTTTGAATTAAACTTTGTAGCGAGCATGAGTTAATTAGTTCTGACGAAATGTTAAAAGGAATGCGTCGAAATTACTATACTATAAAGTAATTTTACTTTTTTTCTTCTTTTTTATGTTTAAAGAGTAGCAAACAAACGTGCAGGCTGTTCGATGTTGAGTCACTGCAGCCCGTGGATACCCGTGTGTAACCTCAAACAAAACTGAAGTTCCATCTGAGAGCTTACGTAGATGCGTCACTACTCCTGAGAACTAGATGATGACTGAGACGGTTGGTTCGTACTTAGTGTGCTCGGCAGATATTATTTAGTATTTGTAGTTAGTAGATCGTCGTGTATGTAAAAACCATATTAAAATCTGACTCGCCGATAAGGAAATTAATCCGCTCCAAATACATATTTCTAAGGTTCCTAAAAACCCTTGTAACATCGATATGCCTGTCTGTCATTTTACTGTGAGAATTCGCAGTTCCGATTATGGCAACTTTTTAAGTCCCACTACTGGGCACGAATCTCTTCCCACAATAGGGGAAGGGCTAGAGCACATTCAACCATGCTGCTCCAATGCGGATTGGTGGAGATACGGGTAATCGAAACGGCCAACGCGTATCGAATGTTTTCAAACCGCCCAGAAGGCGTCCGACAAGGTTTAACGAGTGTTATTCAGTGACGACAACCGGGACGGACCGCTCAACGTGCCCTTATTATAAAATAAAAATGGTTCCTTAAGTAATGTTTTTTTGCTTAAGTACTCACTTTTACTTCTTTATAAATACGAGCATTACAGCGAGACGAACATCTAAGTCATCCGGGGTTATTACGCGTCTACGTACGACATCGGATAGTTTGAGGTTACATATGAGTTTTCATGGGTTGCAGTGGCCACTTATTATCAGGTGGGCTACATACTCGCTTGGTACTGTTCAAACATTAAAAAAAAATCAATATATTTTTTATCAATGTAGATTATTCACAGCATTCTCGGTGAATGTCAACAAACTACTACCGCTTCTCAATTATTTGTCGTATGCGTATATTCGAAGAATATTTGAGAAGAATTTCAATCCATTCATATCTTCAAAGGAAAGGAATTCATAACGTGTTGTTATGTTACTTTGGAATCCTTCGTTTCAAATAAAACTCGTTGCCTGTTGAAACGATTCATGGCCCATACTCATTCATACGCTGCGTATTCCTCTCATACCTTTTAAAGGAATTTGCGTACTTATTTCGAACAAGGCGTAATTGCTATGGCGTTATCTATGGAAATAAGTAAAATTGAAATGCCTTTCAGGGTTCTGTAGACAATTGTAAAAACAGAATCCTAATTTCGTCTTGTCATTAGAAGAGTAGCAAACGAGCGTGTAGGCCATCTGATGTTAAGTTGTCACTGCGGCCCATGGACGCGCATTCAAACTCAAACAAGAGTGAAAACCTATCTGTGGTCGTACGTACATGCATTACTACTCATGAGGACTAAGATGGTCGCTTCGTTTGTAAGTGTACCCGACAACCGCACCTCTCCAATCGAAATAAAAGAAGCTTCACGGCAGATTGCGTAGGCGGCGGTACCTCCCCGGACGAACTATAGTTCTACCACCTATTAAATTTAACATCTTCTTGATTATCCGAAAATCCTGTCTATATATTATAATAAAAATGTTCACTCCGTTACGAAAATGTTCGTTTCTTCATAACGACACTTCGTATGTTAAAATTCATGAAGCCGTTTAGGTCATAGCCCGTGCCGAAGAAACAGACATATAACATACTTTTTTTTTTTATGTTTGTAAACCGAACCGACACACCGACCACACACTCCAACCGAAACACAATAACTGCTTTACGGCGGATTATGACGGCGGCGGTGGTGCTTCCCCAGACGAACAATTGTTCTACCACCTACCGAATACATTCAAAATATAACCCTCCTACTACAGTCGGGTAACAACATAAATAAGACAAAAACCAAAATCGCTAGAAGAAGAATGTGAATCCAATGCACATTGCATTGGATTCGCATTTTTTTCGTCGATCGATTCAAGAATCGAACCCATTACTAATCGCGATACGCACGTATTGTGTATTAACACGCCGTAAGACAATAGGTCTTTTTCAAGATCGCGGTTAGTGGTTACGGTTAACGGATGTTTTGAACATCGGTTTAACTGTAACTTTAACCGAGTTTCGTGTCTTTTTTTTTTACTATAATCGCAAACGAGCATGCAGTTAACCTGCTGGTCTTTATTTTAGAAGAATAGAAAACGAGCGTTTAAATCACCTAATGTTAATTGGTCACTGTAGCCCACTGACATCCATCTAACCGCAAACAGGATCGAAATCCTATCGGAGATCATACGTAGGTGCGTCACTTCTGAGTACTATGATGGTCGCTTGTAAGTGTATTCGACAACCACTCTTCAGCCAAACACAAGAATTGCTTCACGAGGCAATATTAGGTTAAACCCAAAAACTTTTCCCTAAATAACAATATAACATCATGAGCCCTAAAATGTATTACAAAAGGGTATATCATTTCAAATATCTGTAGCAGAAGCTTTCTTTGTCTGAGATGAAAATAGAAGTCAGATCACAGCATCCCTTAGCGCCGGGGGCGGTGGCTAACGACCCCGAATGTGACCTGCCTCACCTCTACAGACAGATAAAATTTGTATCTATAAATACAAAAACAATGAATGGACATAATTGTGTTTATTGAACGTAATTACAGCGTGGCGACCGCTTTATTCCTTAGGACTAGTGACGCATCTACGTACCACTTTAGATAGTTCTGTTTGGGGTTAGATGTGGATGTCTATAGGTTGCAGTTACTTCTCAATATCAGGTAGCATGCAGATTTTACTTCTCACATAAGAGAGCGACCTCGCTGGGCTGTGCGTTGGTGACTGCAGTAACTGAAACTTCGCAGCAGACACTCCTGCCCGTTACTACTAATTTAATCCCTTTAATGCCTTCCGTTTAACCCCTTCTATTTAACGACGTCCACGGGAAAGGAGAGAGAGTGGTGATTATTTCGTGAATATCAATGCAATAATAACATGAAATTACATACGCTTAAATAAAAGTAAGGTTATTAATAGCCTGGGAATAAGTAGGAAGGCTGACTCAACGGGGATTCGACCCCACACCCACGCGTCTGGCGCCGAGAGTCCAGGGTTGCCGCAAGATGTCGGAATTTAAATTCATTTAATTTATATTTAACATGTAAATTCGTCAGTCGTTGAAAATGTTGTTTTGTAACAATACTGAGGGAAAATTACTTTCAGGAATGTGAAAATAAGCTGTATAATTATAGTTCGTTCGTCCGGGAAGCACCGCTGCGGCCCTCCGAATCCGTCGTTAAGCTATTTTTGTATTTCGGTTGGAGTAGTGCGGTTGCCGGGCACACATATAGCGAGGCGACCATCATAGTCCTCAGGAGTAGTGACGCATCCATATACAACCT
>DWKL01004726.1:0-10374 GCA_018249415.1 Phareas burnsi
TCATTTAGACCCAAAGAATAAATTACACGTAATGCATAAAGCAAAATATAATTGAAGCAATTTCAATATGTGTAGCCGATGTAAAATATGTAGAGTTGCCAGTCAACGAAATAAACTCGCAACAATGGAAAAAAACTTGCTGCTTTATTTTCGATCCTGTTTTGTTTGGATCAATTAATTCTGAACGAAATAAATCATAAATAATGAGAGATTAGTTATTTTTAGTAACTTTTACAAAATTAATTTCTAACATGCTTAAAAATTCTTTTGCAAAACTTTCGTCGGTCGGTCGGTGTAAATTGCTTGCAGATTTTATTTTATATTTATCAGGGAAATAGAAAAAGGATATCTGGCAACATAGTGCAGCAAAATTGAGTATTACAATGTTTCATCACGCAATACGGCATGAATTGCAATATTTTTTATGGGCTGCGATTAGACGTTCGCTTTGCGTAGTATCTCGTGTCATGGGCACTGTAAGCGATATGATTCGTTCTACGCATTACACATACCTTATTGTTTTGATCCAGTCAGTCCAATTAGTGCATTGTTTTACAATCATGTATCTTCTTACTATTTCTTATCATATCTTTTGTCAGTCTTAATATTTCTATAGCGAACGTTAAATTGTGAATGTTTCTTCTCATTGTCACTTGCTTGTAGCTTAACCAGCTCACTCTCCGAGAGTAGTCGTGCTTTCTTGCTTAGATTTAAATCGTCTAATACGTTTCAATCCAACCGAATCAATCCTTTGTATCACTATTAAGCAGCAGGACGCCGTACAATTATAATTCAACTTAACTCAAAAGTTATTTGCATTTTAAATTTTATTTACGTGTATAATCTCTGGAACTATCCGAACTACTACTAATTTATCTGTTTTTTTTTTAATTTGGTAGGCAATTAAACTTTTGCCTTTAATTACATTGGTAGGTAATTAAAATCCAACACCGATGGCAAATATGTATCTTGTCAAGAATTCGCAAATGATTATGTCAGATTAGATCTTACAGAGTTTTCTGTGTAACCATTTAACGGGTAAATCTTAAGATGAATATATACGGAGGTTAAGCCTATTGTCCATGTTACACCTGTCACGACAGTTGTTGATGAGTCCATTTAACTGGGGCGGGTCCTTTAAATGGGTAAGTGATGTAATGTAATATGATGTGATTTTGTTATTGTAAGCCTCAAGCGAATGTTCAATGCCACTTAGCAAGTTAAGGAGAACTATGCTTGACATTTGTTTAAGCGACGACAAAATTATAGAAACAACGAAGTTTCTGACACTAGTTTTAGAATTAACTAGCAAAAGTGACAATGGTAATGGCTGACTGCATTATTTGTTTCATTAAAAGGTTAAATCTGCTCTGGTAGAGATGTTCTGGTTTAAGGGGCAGTAACGCATCAGTGATCGACCCCAGATGGATCAAGAATATCAGGTGGAACTCCTGTCCTATTTGCGATCAATAACAGAGTTGAGATCAAGGCTAGGGCCGGGATAAAGTATGGGCTCGAATTCGGAATCAAATCTGGGACCAAATATGAAATCAAAGCCAGGATCATATTTGTAATCAAAATATCAATGCCCGTTTTTATTTCTTCATTTTGATTCTTTCAGAACTTTTACAAATAAAAAAAAACACACTTCTTGATCCGTATGACGGCCTTTTTTAGTGAAAGTTTTCATGAAGTCATCGAGTGAAATTATTGTTCCAGCTATTTGGGCGCTGAAAACCATAATAATAAGTTTATTTACCGCTTAGGTGACCAGAACAGTGAGCCAAAATCATTGCGCGATGCATCTTATCAGTAATAATCAACGAATACTTTTTATATAAAGTAATCGTCAGTATGGGAAGTATTTTGGTATTTTTGAACAAATAGTCTAGTGCTTCTTTCATATCTATAATATACCTAAATCATTTCTAAAAGAGGTCTGTGTATGTGAAATCCTTACGTACACGCTAAAATCGCTTACCAACGTTGCGCGTGTGGGATAGCCCCGGGATCTCGAGAATTGCACCGGCACCAATGGCTATCATAAGTTGCCATGTTTCCGCATGAAAAATTAATATTTTATATTTCCGTAATATAATATAAACCACCGTCTATTTCCAATTCTAAAAGCTTATAAAAAAAAAAAGATTATTTTTATTTTAATGCATACATTTTAAAATAAAGGATACATTTTAAAGTAAATAGTGTAAAAAAATGTAATATAAAAAAAAAACTCATGTTTTGAAAATCTTTTGACACAATATTATCAACCTTGCGTTCTCTTGGTAGTATTTGAAACTCGCGCATGGTAACACAACGATTAGTGTCACATTCCATCCACTTTCGTTTCGTCGTCATCCATCTGACTAATGAATGTCGATCCTTTTTTGTTTTTCTCATGTAACATCTCGTAAAAAGTTATTTGACAGCTTATGAATACACGAACGAAGTAATTGAATGTTAGAGATTGTAGTATAGATTGGGATATTGGATTTAAAAGTCCAGTAAGTAGACTTAACACTGGTTTATGTTACTGAGTAACTTCTGTTTAGTGGTCGATTGTGGCCGTAAAAAATATAACTATTATTGTTACAGGGGACTCGGTGGTGTTCTCCGGAATGCAGGGTGAGTTACTTTATTTATTTTTAGGGAGCTAAATTGTTAAGTAAGACATTAAATATTGAAGTTGATCTAGGATCTGAAACAGTTCTATAGTAGAGTTTTGATAGTATATGGAAAGAATAAAAATCATCATGCTTCATGTCGTCAGTATAGTTGTAATAACATCATTATCATTTTAAATAACAAAACTCGAACTTTCAAAATCACGTGACTTTCACCTTCTTAAGGCTCCTCTTCACCGCAATACGTCAATAGCGCTCGGCAACTCTACGTTTGCAGCGTGCTATAAAACATCATAATTAGTATTGAAGAACTGGTCAAAACACTACAATACATTACCCTATGATGTTGGGTGTATAAGACATCAAAGAGTTATAAATAATATAGACAGTTAAAAGTTATTTCAGTGTATTTGACTTTTCAGTTCATCGGTCACTTTGAAAATAGATAAATAGGTGACACAATTTGCATTGATTTGTTCTTCATGATGCTAGCATACAATCTACATGAAGAGCAGCATTCACTAAACCACACATTTATCATGCACATTTGATATATGTGTAGACAGTAGTATAGTAATTCTGTTATGGAATCGATAAAATAGCCTTGTAACGCCTGTTTCAAGTGACTATAACTGTTATATTATAACTTTTCTGAATATGTGTTAATTAATATGAAATATTTATGATGATTAAAATTTCCAATTCAACACAAAAAAATTATATAAAAAATATTTAATAGGTAAAAGAATATTAAACAATAATTAGTGTAAATCATTCAGTTCAGTCATTTTTTTGTATGTGGTGTAATTGTATGATTTTTGGCATCTTTGGCAGGTTCTATAAATATTTAATAATAAACATTATACTTAGAATGTAAGATTTGCATGAGGTATTCAACGACAATTACAACTTCAAAACTAGACCTATCAAGAAATGGAATGATGTATAAATATTTTATGATAATTGTAAAGTAAAACCTTAATAATAAAATTAATGATTCCATAAAACGTGAGATAGTTATCCACAAGTACAATTTACAAATCACACTTTCTCAGAAATGATATGATTTATGGTATCTTTTAGAAAATTGTGTAAATATTTTACAATAATTGTAAACCAAAATTTTAATACCAAAATGAGTGATAGCGTGGACATGAGATTTGACTTGTTTGCAACGACAATTATAGCTCAAATTTCACCTTTCAAGAAATAATGTATAGTTTATTTCAGATGATAGTTACAATATATTATTACGAATATTTTGTTGGTCAAAACAGAATATATCACAATAATTTCATAAGAAATGTCAAAATATCAATTAGCAAATCTTATATTATAACAGTTATTTGATATGCAAAATAAGTTTTGTAATAAAATATTATAATTCTAGGATTGCCACATGTTGAGTCACTCTTGATGCAATTTTTTATTAAGCCAAACAAAATTTTAATTGCAATATATGAAGTATTTTTGTTTAAGATCTTTTTAATACTTTGTGAGAATAAATACATGAAGTAAGTTTAAGTTGTCTTCGGAATTTAAAATTTCATTAGTCTTCATTATCTATAGATATACATGTGAGTAATAGGTATGTCAGCCGCCATGAATTAATGAGCGACAGATAACCACATTGTTGTAACACAATTAATTTGAGCATTACACAGTGAAGTGACATTTTAAGTCAGTAATTTGGAAAGTAGGTATTGTGCGGATTAATCAAGCAACAAAACAAAAATATTTGTATTGTATTTTTTATTGCATGTGATTTCAAATAACAGTTTTTTTTTCCAGTTACCAAAATTGTGGGAAGTTGTTTCAACAAGGTATTATATTGATCAGGATCAGATCTACCTATTTAGCAATTCCGGGTAAAAAGATTTGGTTGTCCTGTACAATGATACCTTACAAGTCATAAGTATGTCCATTCTAGAGATGGTATGGTGAAATTTTTAGTTGACTTAACCTTTACCTATTTAACTACAGGGTTCAGCATCGTAATTTAAAAAAAAAAAAAATCTTGCAACCGGTCTCAATTTTGACGATTACGCCCTCAATTTTGCAAAAGGGGGGATTTTTGTTACTCTGGCATTTTTGTCGAAATCGTCCCTTGGATTGGGCTCTGATATCGATTAAGCAATTAGTGCAAATACCAATTGATTGGATAAACAAAAACATTAATAGTGGATGTCCATGTAATATCGTTAACATTTTTTTTCAATTTTTATTAATTAATTATTTTGAATGCAGCGGATACAGATGACATTCCCGGTATCGGGCAGTACGATGATTTCCATACGATCGATTGGCAGCGGGACATCGCGCGAGACCGCATGCGCCACCGGCACATTGTCAAGAAGAGACAGGACTCCTTGTGGGATCTCATTAAGGTATTATTATATTTCATTTGTGATATATATTTTGGTTCATTTTATCATTTAATTTTATTTGTAACACGATCATCATACACACCACTTTACCTCGTAATTCGATAACAGTTTTATTTTATTAGGCCTAAACGTTATCACCGTAACATAGCACTACAATAAAACATCGCGTACGCTCAGATCTCGTACGCGTTGCACTGGCATGTTTTATTATAACAATATTATTTAATCATCTTCCATAGAATAAGATTGATACTCTACACATTTATAGTATGTTATATGACATGTACAGGTTGTACCGGAACAACGAGAACCCTGAGACGTTAGAGGCTAGCTTATGACGGGTCAAGAAATCCAAAAATGTTCAGCCTTGAGTTTATGGTCCAGGAGTTACACATATTTTACTCAAATTAGAAAATATCGCTACCCCACGTCAAACTGTTAAAGTATTCCAGGTTTCCAAAATTTGTGATTCTAATTTTATTGCGTATTGATAAATAACGTATCTATCGATATATAAGCAGTGATAGCCTAGTGGGTAAGATTCCGGTCTCTCACGTTGGATGTCCGGGGTTCGAAACTCGCACGTACCTCTTTTTCGAAGTTTTCAAAGTTATGTGTGTATTAGAAATGAATTACCACTTGCTTTAATGGTGAAGGAAAACATCGTGACGAAACCTACCAATCATCTGAGAGTTCTTTGTAAAAGTTCTCGAAGGTATGTGAATTCTGCCGATTCGCAGTTGTCCAAAGGCCCTTGCCCTTTTCATTCTAAGAGGAGACTCGTGCCCAGCAGGGGAACATTAATGAGTTGTTGATGATGTATGTAACGATTCTTAGCTCAAAATAAAAGCAAAATGACATCAAAAGCAAATACCTTAATTTTGACGCATCATATTATAAACAAAGGTACTATCCTATTTTAGTTTGGTAAGTTGGCGCATTTACTTGTGATGAGAGCTTTTTAATACTTAGGTTAGAATTAAACAGATTAAAGCAAGAGAAACACTGATGCGGCGTTTCGTATTAGAAAAGCCTACAGGTAGTGTATATATTTGAAATTTATTTAAACTTTTAGGGTTTTACACAATTTTTTCGTGTTATTCATAATGACACTAATAAATATTAGTGTTTGATTCAAATCTAAAAAAATCGATGGAGTTAAATGTTTCTATCTCTGTCTGTCTGCCTGGGACTGTAGCAAGCATGCGTTTCTATTCCTACAAACATACATTTGTCAAAAGTGTGATTTGATTGCATCGGTATGGCGATTGTTATAGAATAAGATATAGAATAGAAATGTACTAACATGGACCACTAAAGGGATATTCATTGCATTAGACCACGCGTCATTTTGTTGGCTTGTGTCTATTAAATACATTATCATTGTATTCTACTGTAGTTGTTATAAGATTTAACATTTGACATTTCGATTGATATGATATAAGGATGTACGGCTAAAATAAGGATTGTAGCGTTAAATAGCGAGGACTTTTGGAAAGAGGCGCTGACATTCTTTTTTCACTGTTTTCAATTTATGATTGTTAAAAAAAAAATAATAGTCTAATTTCTCTTGTTTTAATACTTGCTGTTTTGTTCAATAAAGATATACTCATATGTATTTTTAACAATCTGTATACATTTACATACCGCATATACGGCATGCAGTTGTTTTATAATCAAAATAAAATCGTTGACGTCAATATTTAAAACAAAACAGTAAAATTATTATTTAAATCACATAATTAAGTTTATAATAATTAGTCTTAAGTCAACGCGTATTAATTTAAGTATATTTTGTATATATTAACTAACCAAGGTAGATAAAATCGAAAATCGATCTTGTTATTTTTCGATTTTATCGACTCGCAAATATCAAAACAGAAAAAGAATAAATGCTAGTATAAAATAAATTAATGTATATCCATATGACTTAATTTTATTATGCCTAATTCACGTAAATAAATGTTATATATTCAGAGTGATTACATACAATATTATTGGTTGTTATGTATACGCAGTGATAGCCTAGTGGTTAAGATTCCGGCCTCTCACACTGAGGGTCCGGGTTTCGAACCCCTCAAGCACCTCTGATTTTTCCAAGTTATGTGCGTATTAGAAATTATCACTTGCTTTAACGGTGAAGGAAAACATCGTGAGGAAACCAATACATCTGAGAGTTCACTCTAATGTTCTGGAAGGTGTGTGAAGACTACCAATCCCCACTTGGCCAGTGTGGTGGACTATGGCCTAACCCTTCTCATTCTAAGAGGAGACCCTTGCCCAGTAGTGGGACATAATGGGTTGATGATAATGATGATGAGTATAAGCGCCTTTGTTATCACATATCACAATACATAATTATAAATCAGAGGTTTAACTATTTATCTCTTATACGAGACCGGTTATAATAACGTAAGCGACATTCGATTTTAACGTTATTTTCTATGGCTTGACTTCATATAAATAAAACTAATAAATAACGTTCTTTTATATTCCTAGCGCTACAATAAGACTCCCGTGACATATTATGTGTGGAATGGATATGAAGATAAACACAAACACACAAACCCAAAACAGATTTAAAATCAACATTTAGAATTCTGCCTGATAATTAACCCGTGTAACCCTTTGTGGAACCTTCTAACTGGTAGTTACTGGTGCGCCATACGATTCGTTACGACAGACAACAGGGTTAATGAGCTAAAATGGTCTAATTTTAATATTGTAGTCTTTATTTACGTGAATAATAACAATTTTGAAGGTGTAATACACCCATAACTGTAGTTGTAACTAGCTATGTGGCCACCTGCTTGCTTAGTATTACCACGCGTGAGCCTCTGGTGCCCGATTACATCACTATGCACAAGCTTCTAATTGCGGTGAGCGTTATTTACAAACCTTTTTAATAATAGTTTTCGTCTATATAATATCATTTAATTTTTGCAAAATATTGTATGTATTTCGCATGATTACGTTTTTTTTCGCCTACTAAATCTAATAATCCACACCGAAGTAACACTAACAGAAAAAGGTTTTTGCCTTTGTGTTCAAGTCGACGGCTAGCATTTATGAAATTAAGTTTTTTATTTTGATTCGAATTGAAAAATAAAATCTTTTAAATTTGAAATATCCTTGTCAGACCCAGAAAAACGTTTTTGTATAGCTTTATGTGATAGAATTAGTACACGAGCATTCAGTCTGCTTCGCGTTATGTGGACATCATAGCTCATAGATGTTTACGGCCAAATCAATAGGATTCAATTAATACTTAAATCTGCCATCCCCTAAAATGCTGCCAATATCTAATACTAATACTAATACTGCAATCGAGGGTTTTTCTAGACATACTTAAAAACATTTTTTTGCAGCAAAAATAAAAACATTTTCATTTGCTTATTCATTTGAAAATAAAATCTACATTCCATTATCTAATTTAAAAAGCGCTTATTGACTTAGCGTGTTTATTTCGTATTGTGTAAAGGCAACTAGACAGTTAAATACATCAAACAGGAGTTTATGCATTTTAGAAAATATCAGAACATGGGAACGATTCATCGTTACTTTATTATTTTTGGCCACAGTTTCCGGCTTATAATAGACCGCTGCTTGATGGTAAGGTCTGCCTTGTGGGATCTGCCTGACTAGCTATCACCCCCAGGCCGGAATCTACCGTTAATAGCGATTCGTCGTGTTTCGGTAGCGCGCCTGGGAGCCAGTTTATTCCCTTCCCACCTCTTTGTGATGCTTCCGCCGGCGCCATTTTGGGACCTTGTGCAAACGTTGCTGCATTTCGGAGACGTGGTATGTTGACGCGCGGGCCAGGGAAATTCGTTGAAACGGCTGTCTGCTGGCCGCCCGCTGGTCAGTTAAGGACCTGAACCCGGGAAACACTGACTTCTAGCCCGGGAGGCTGTCCTGCTAACCGGCGAAAAATTCCCGATGCACGGTTAACATGCCGGAGTAAGAGACCGGAGCCAGGTACCCATGCACAGGGGAGACCGGGGCCCTCTGTCCCTCGCGCTAACAACCCACATCCCCCCTGTGGGCACGACGTTGCTAAGTCCGCACCTTGTCTTGGGCAGCGCTGCCAGAGCATCACTATGCCTTTCTATTCCGCTTTTTGAAGTACGTACATAAAAAACACACTATGAGTAGCAATAGAAATAGAAAACGTTCCTCATCGGCCACCTCCTCCACGCTTATTGTGGACATTTGAAATATCAGGGGGTTACATTCCAATCTGAATTCCGTCCACAATTATCTCGAAACGGCAAAGCCGGCTTTTCTCTTTTTGATGGAGACGCAGGTGTCCACCCCGGGCGACCTCGTATTTGGAGTACCCCGGCTACAGTTTAGAACATTGTTTTAAACGACGAGCCGGGGTGTGTACGTATGATCCGGTAAACATTTGCTGTCGCCATCTCAGCTGCTTTGAAGACCTATCGTTGCTATGGTTGCGCGTGGACATTGGAGGCCACACCAGTGTCTACGCGTGCCTTTATAGGTCCTATAACGGAGGCGTGCAGACAACTCGATTATTCGAGCACGTCCAGTGGGCGACCGATAGAATGCTGCAGCAGTGTCTTTCCGCACAGTTGGTGATTCTTGGAGACTTTAACGTCGACCACGTCGAATAGCTGGGATCACGGATTACCAGCGTTACAGGGAGAACTGCGTATTACTTCTCCTTGACACATGGATTCTCACAAGCCGCACCCGGTTTCTCCAGGGTACCAGATGTTGAGTTTTGTTTCATACTGTTTCTTTGTTGGATCTTTTGCTGACCACTCTTTTGACTACTAGATGATGATCAAGGCTCCTCTCGGATTCTCTGACCACTGCCTAGTAAGCTCCAATGTGCGCTGTCGCGCCCGGAAGGGTCTCGGCTCCGAATGTTGCGGCAAGTTTGGTACTACAAGTCAGCAGACTGGGACAGGCTCCGGGAGTTTCTTGCCTCGTACCGCTCCCTGTGTGGCCTCTATAAGGCAGCTGTGTTTCGCCTCGGGCGATCTAACCACGTGCGCTGACTCTGCAGCCGACGTGATCCGTGAGGGCAAGGAATGTTTCATTCCAAACTCTGTCATGTCTGTCGGTGGGCGGAATCAGCCCTGGTATTATGAGCATTGCGCTAAGGCATCAAGTCTAAAGCAAAATGCCTATCAAGCTTTGGTGTCCGCGCACGAGAACAAGGATCCGAAATCTTCTAAGCTCCGAACCAAATTCAACGCTGCCTCCCGTTCAGCAAAGAAGCAAATGGCCAAGGCGAAGTCTAAGCACATCGGCAGAATTGGTGAGCGACTAGTTGGCTACCCCTCTGGGAGTCGAGGTTTTTGGTCGTTCGCCGAGGCTGTCGCAGATAACTT
>DWKL01004727.1:0-10374 GCA_018249415.1 Phareas burnsi
CTCCTGAGGACTAAGATGGTCGCCTCGCTATATGTGTGCCTGGCAACCTCACCTCTCCAACCGAAACACAACAACTGCTTAACGGCGGATTATGAGGGCGGCGGTGGTACTTCCCCAGATGAACAATCGTTCTACCACCTGCGAGAAGCTGCTAAGCTCTCAGGATTAGCAGACTGCCGTAGCAAAAGGCTGATGACACAGCTCTGACGTCCAGTATCTGAGACGACAGGATCTAGAATGACGACCACGTCTATGCAAAACCAAGAGGTCACTTCTTGACCATGACCAGAAGAAGATAGCGGGAAACCGTTGCATTGCATGACCGTCTACCGATACAGGTCTGACACGCAGAGGGTTCCGGGTTGAATTCCCGGCCAAAGCGCCATTTAAATGACGAATTTAAATTTCTGTTCTGATTCTGGGTGTTTGTTTACTTCTGTTTGTATGTATCCACGGCACCCACGACACAGGGATACTTCTACTGTGAGGCTATGACGGTAGAAAGAGTTAATAAAACGTCTAAAAAGATTTATATTATTTTTATATTGTTTAGAGGGCAAACGACTGATTGATTGGAGCGAACTGGGGGAGGCATGTGTCCAGCGATGGTTGATGGTTGGATACGACCGTCTATTATAATATTTCATATTATTTGACAGATTGATCAGTGATGGTTAAATCGCCATGTACCGATTACTGAATCGATTATTGATACAATTCGAATGTAATTGACATTGAGAGTGATATGCATTATGCAATATTTTATACAGAAAAAAATATATCTCCTACGTTCTCGGGCTTTACGATACCTGCGTAAAAATTCTAAATTTGTATTTTTTATCATACCTACTTGCTTTTACGGCCCTGGGTTCCTTTCCTTTCGGCCTAACTTTATTTACTTTTTACAGCTTTTTATTAAAAAGCTCGTATTTCATAAAGCCATGGAGTAGGAAGCCCCGGGTTGACTGATGGATGTGACGTCATAGTTCGTCGACGCCGCACATGCCCTATCAATGCTGTTCAGTCCACTTTTACAACGAAGTCATGAGTAAGCATCACGCATTAATAATATGGTAGGGATTAAACTAAGGGCTTCATCAAACGACCAAAGTAATTGAATTTTTTTAGCAACATTATAATTGAAATTAATTGTTTTATTTTATATATTTGTGACGTTAAGTGGTGACTATAGCTCATTGACACCCATATCATCATACTCATCATCATCAACTCATTAATGTGTCAATGCTTAGCACAGGTATCCTCTCAGAATGAGAAGGGTTAGACCATAGTTCACCACGCTGGCCAAGTCCGGATTGGTAGACTTCACATACCTTCGAGAACTTTACAGAAAACTCTCAGATGTGTAGGTTTGCTTACGATCTTTTCCTTCACCGTTAAAGCAATTGATAATTAATTTTTAGACACTCACATCTAACCTCAAACAAAATTTTCTGAGGTCGTACGTAGATGCGTTATTACCGATTAAAACTATCGTCTCGCTGTGTGTCCGGGATCCGCCCCTCTCTAACCGAAACAAAAACTGCGTCACGGCATGTTACGAGGGCGATGGTTACACTTTCCCAGACGAATTATATTTCTACAGCCTATTAACTTTGCTCAAAGTCTTAATATTTCGAACATTTTTTTATGTATGAAGAATAGCAAATGAGCGCTCAGTCCAACCAATGTTAAGTAGTCACTGCAGGCCATGAGCACCCACATTTAACCTGAAAAAAACCGAAATTATATATGAGGTCGTATATAGATGCGTTACAACTCCTGAGGATTAAGACGGTCGCCTCGCGGTAGGCGTGCCTGGCAACCGCGCCTCTCCAACCGAAACACAAAAACTGCTTCACGGCGGATTATGAGGGCGGTGGCGTTACTTCCCCGGGCGAACTATTGTTCACCCACCTATCAACACCTTACTTAGTCCTATAATGGATTGACGAAACGAAATTTATCTAAGCTAAATATTCTGAAATCGAATGACCTCAAAGCCACGTTGTCAATATCGTCAACATTTAATAATCTAAATAATGACATAGTGAATCCGGGTAAATCCGGTTTTTGTAGATGGACACACCTTAATGTTCCGTCTTATCCCAACGTCTCATGCGTAATCCGATTACGAGTTTAGACGCACTCTTCCAGGTGGAGTCGGAAATATTCTGTAGGCTCAGGGATATATGCTTTACTAGTATTCTGTGGTTCCGTTAGACATTTTAGTAATATGCAAGCAGGTACAGCATTTAATCGCTATTTATATAAATAAAAAAATAAGCAAGCGGTTAATTAAGTTGCATGTATACTTTAAATCTTTGATATGTGGTAGAACTATAGTTAACGTTTGAACTATAGTTCTTAGTTAAATAGTAGTGACGCATAGGTGTATGACTTCAGGCAGAACTTCAGTTTTGTTTGAGGTTAAATGTTGGTGTCCATGGGCTGCAGTGACCACTTAACATCAGGTCTGCACGCTCGGGTGCTACTCTTTAAATATTAAAAGAAATAACTACATTTCCCGAAAGCGTTTTGTATCGATCGTCTTTAATTTAATTAATCAGTATTTAATATAAAATAATAATTTAATTGAGCTGTTTTTAAATAAGAATAGTTGTGTATGTTTAATTTTTATAATATGTCTATTTTGGTTGTAATGCCTTATGAAAATAGTCGCCAACAGATGGCAACATTTTTTTCAACGTCTTTTCCCACGATTTTTTTAATGTTTAAGGAGTGCCAAATGAACGTACATGCCACTTGATGTTAAGTCATTGCAGCCCGTGGACAGCCACGTTTAACCTCAAAGAGCATTGAAGCCCTCGTTCTGAGGATCCTGAGGTCATCCTCAGGATCCTCAGAAGGAGATCTTCATAGATGATTGCCGCCGGTGTACCCGGCAACCATACCTCTCCAACCGAAACACAAGATTTGCTTTACGGTGGATTATGAGGGCGGCGATGGGACCTCCCCGGACGAATTATAACTCTAACATATTTCGATTGTTCGTTCAGTAAATAATATAATCTAAGCAAAGGTTATAAGTAAATAAATAAGATCTCTGATCAATTGAAATTATTGCTGATCAGTAAACCAATATTTAAACAACCGGAATTATTGACGTTATCGACAAAGGATGCAATATTGTTAAGAACGTACATACAAATAGGGAAACCGTTTCAAATTTCATAGGATAATTCGAGTGGAAATTCCATATCTATCCTCTCAAAATATATCAATAACGACGTAAAACAATATCTAGATACGAAATATTCCAGATGTACTGGGTGTTATATGTATATTTATTTTATTTATTTACATTTAGGAAACAAATCTAAACAAAATAACCAAAAAATATCATTAAAAAAACGTGTGTATCGTGTGTGCCATGGACATGCACACTTTTTTCAAACGGACATCCACAGTCGGTACAGAAATCTACTAAAAATTCATCCTTTATCTGTATCTGGCCGAGAATCGAGCCTTCTAGGTTTGATTCGCGGCCAGACAGACTGCGTGTCAGATCGCGGTGGCCGCGGCGCCACGCGTTCCTCAAAAAGAACTTTATTTTTTACTTGTATTAAATGAAAAAAACATACATATCGTTGAGTTTTATCGTTGGCAGAATTCTGAATGTGATACACGTACGAATTTTATTTCTACGGTACGTATGTTTATGCATACGGCTCAAAAGTTATTAGGTATTTAGCCGGATTGATGCTAATGAACTTTACGACTTCGTGTAATGACAGGGTCACAAGGAAGATATGGTGGATGAGTAAATATAATGTGTACGTAAAACGCGTGTATTTTATTAAACTATTCTGTGAGATCAACTAAGTTTTTTCCAAGAATAATTTAGGCCGTACGTTGTATATTTTTAACTTGCTTTTTTGTGTCAAATTGTAAATTGTAATGACCAGTCCGGCAGTTTTTTTTAAATATTCGTTGAAGTCCGATTAAGGTTCTTACGAAGAGAAAAAACGGAAAAATCGGGAGGAAAATAGTTAAAACAATTTGACGTTAATCAAAAGCAATAAGATTAAAAAAAGGCGCGAGCAGCGCGTCATTCAGCCATAAGCTATTGAACGGCCACAGACCAACAAATTTTGACAAAACGAAGTCTGAAGGGTCAGCTAGTATATAAAAAAAATATAGTTTCGTTAACAGTATACTTTGTTATATTGCATTTTTTTAATTAACTTTTTTTTTTTTATTTTAGATTTTAATATCTACCGCTAACCTTGCTTTTTGTTTAGGCTAAAGGTTGACACTGAATGCTTTTAGCATTAATTCTTCTATCACTTTTTAAGGTATAAGTTAAGTTAATAGTTAGGCATTACTTAAGGTAGTTCTTAAGGTTTTAAATAAATAAATAAATGAATGGGACATTCAAAATATTAGCTGTACTGTTATGTAAAGTAAGCATTCCATATCCCTTTCTGGTTCATCAGTACATTCATATGAACTGCCTCATTTGTAAGATATTGAAGAAAAGGTACATATTATTTTCCGAAACTCTTTTAAAATCAAGACCTTTATCCAGCTTTACAATTCGAAAGGCTTCCCTTTTCAACGTTCTATTTAAATCCCTTTCATGTATGATTGATGATGAAAGTGGTTCAATATTTTCACATCTTTTCACTCGCCATATTGTGTGCCTTTAGAAATGTCTTCACTTTTATGTGGAGCATTGTTATTATTGAAATAATTGTGAGATATATAAGTACTTATGTATTAAATAGCAGTGATACACTAGTAGTAAGAATCGGGGGTTCGAATCCAGCATACACCTACCTATCTACACATTTGAGAGTTCTTTGTAATATATCTCGAGGGTGTGTGAAATCTACTAATCCGCACTTGGCCAGCGTGGTGCACTATGGCCTAATATTCTGAGAGTAGTCCCGTGGCCAGCTGTGGGCCATTAATGGGTTGATGATATGTTAATAAGTATTCTTTTCTTATAAAGTTACAGTTGAGTTGCGTCTATAAAGTTTACGCCAATGATTTTAAACCTTGATTTGGATCAATGCAATGCAATGGATCTGAACTGTAATTGTACTACCTCGATTAAAAAATCAAGGTTTATTTTAATAATGTCGGCTTAGAAAGTACTAAAATAATTAAAATAAGTTCCGGGGGATCGCCACACGTTTTGCTCGTTGGGGGATCGCGTATTCAAAAAGGTTGAAAAAAACTGGTGTAGGTACATAATAGTTCTTATTATTAAAAGTAAGAGTCCTATTTATTTGTCGCGTGCTTAATGCGAAATAGCGATATTAACAAAAATATTTATTATGTATGTTTGTTAGGTGGTAAAACTGTAGTTCATCCAGAGTACCATCGCCGCTCTCATAATCCGCCGTGAAGCATTCTTGTTTCGGTTGGAGAGGTGCGGTTGTTGGGAACACTTGCAGTGAGGCGACCATCTTAGTCCCCAGGAATAAGCTACGTACGACCACAGACTGAACTTCAGTTTTGATTGAGGTTAGCTGTGTGTATATGGGCTGCAATGATTTAACATCATTTGCTAGTCTATTATAACCATCCTTCTAAAACGGTGACTCGAGAAATATTTTTAGGGGGCAAATAAGAAAGTGTTATTTTGTATGCCTTATTCATGTTATTTTGTGTCGTTTTGTGATGTATTGTATCTTGCCGTTTTGTGGTTATTGTATCTTGGTATCAAAGAAACCTTTGAAACAAAATGCAAAAAATATTGCGGTTAGTTTGTCGTTTTTTTTTGGTCTGTAAGTCCCTATCTAAGAAATCCTATAAGTTATAAAGTTGAAAGCTTATCTCTAAGGAGTCGTCTAGCGGTATTCTTAATTGAGAAATTATTCTGCAAAGTTTTATACCCTTTCGGTTGGCTAGTGCTGAGAATGAAGGCCAAAACTTCTTCCATCTATCGAAAGCCATTTGTAGGAATAATTTGTAGGTAATATCATTTATGTATGTCTACTAATTGTTGCTTGAGCATACTTGCTGTTGGTATCTGCAACTGAGGTGACATCTAGTCTTGTAGATGTTCTAATAATTGTATTTTGCTTTTGCTTTAAAGGTTAAGATAGTTTACTAATGTTAGAAGGTATTGTTTTGTTAGGTGGCATATAGTGGGAGCGGCATGTGACCACGGCTATCCTTTAAACATCACTATGAATACGTATTAGTTCCAACCTTTTTTATGTCTCACTGATGGGCACGGATCTCTTCCCACAACTGGGGGAGGCCTAGAGTATACTCCACCACGCTGCTCCAACCTGAATTCGTGGAGATACGGGGTAGTGGCCAACCAGTGTCGAATGTTTTCAAACCACTCATAAAGCCTCCGACAAGGTTGAACTATTGCTATCCAATGATAATAACCAGGACTGACAGCTTTACGTGCCCTCCGAAGCACGGAAGCGCGCATGAAATTTAGCAATTAGCGGTCACCCATCCAGCTTCCGACCGCACCCAACGTTGCTTAACTTTATTGATCGGTTACGATCTACGCAAGCCGCAAGGCGCCGCGCGGAATATCTATTTCAAAAATTTAAATATATTACGAGTAAGTTATTTAATAGACGATAAATATTGAATACTTTGTACATTCAAATTTTAAATGAGAACATTTTCTTGTTTCATACTTTTCACAGCGTGATTTTTAAAGTCGGGTTTTAATTTTTGAATGTATGTTGGTATATATTGTTATATATGTTACAATAGATTATATTTTACAATGTGGTAGGAATTTAAAAATGCTATATTTTTAATGCAATCTTTATAAATCCTGCTACAACGCATGGGTTTCTTGTTAACACGTTGACTGTGGCAGCTAATATACAAAACTATCCACCCGTGCGGCGCGCAACACAACAGGCGTGTTCCAGTACGGCGCCGCACACCGTATGCAGAGCCGCACGGGTGGCGCAGACAGTAAAACGTTTGGCAGAGTCAATGTGTTAAATGTGCAGCCAAGATTGTTTATAATGTTGATGTAGAGACGCTTAGTGAAGATACGGATTAGTTCTTTTTTATGTCTGTAAAGTAACAAACGAGCATGCAGGCCACCTGATGTTAAGTAGTCACCTCAACCTCACCTCATGGACACCAATATCCAACCTCAAACAAAACCGAAGTTCCGTTTGAGGTTGTATATGGATGCGCTACTACTCCTGAGGACTATGATGGTCGCCTCGCTATATGTGTGCCGGCAACCGCACTTCTCCAACCGAAACACAACTGCTTCACGGCGGATTATGGTGGCGGCGGTGGTACTTCCCCAGACGAACGATTGTTCTACCACCTATTAGTTTAACTCGCTTGTTGGAAGTTATTACGGTGCTAAACTTTTCCTCTGCCACAAGCAGTCACAAAGCGGAAGGTCCGCGAGCAAATCACGGAGAGTTTACCTTTGAAATATGTATAGTTCCGATCAGTCCTCGCTTGCAAATCCGCTAGCTTGCAAGAAATATCGGCCACGTCACTCGTATCTAGAGCTTGACAAATGGTGTAATAAATTACCTTTACTGCATCCATGAACTTTGCTACGGAAGCTTGCAAGGAAACTTCAACATTCCGCCGTAGAAATACCTAACAGTTTTTCACAAGCATTTTATGGGTATGGCTAATGTTACTGTTCGGACGTTTTCTAAGCAAAAGTGATGTTCGAGTATTAAACAGTTTATCGATAACAACGATTAATCGTTAATTCGAAAGTTATACAACATTTTTCTTTTTTTATGTTTAAAAAGTGTGCAGACTATCTAATATTAAGTGGACATTGCAGCTATCTAGCGAGCCACTGCAGACATCCTCATCTAACTTCAAACAGGACTGCAGCCTTGTCCGAAGTTGTATATAGAAGCGACACTATTCTTTAGGACTTAGATAATCGTCTCAATTATAAGTGCACCCGACAACCACACGCCTTTAATTGAAACACAGGAACTGCTTCGGCGGGCGGCGGTAGCATCTGCCTGGTTGAACTATAATCTATCATCTACCAATTCCGAGACGCATATAAAATTAGAACTTATAATTGTATTTTTCATCATCATCGTCATCATGATCAACCCATTAATGTTCCACTTGTGGCCACGAGTTTCCTCTCAGAATAAAAAGGGTTAGGCCATAGTCCACCACGCTGGTCAAGTCTGTATAGGTAGACTTCACACACCTTCGAGAACTTTGCAAAGAAACCTTAGATGTGTAGGTTTCTTCAGGGTGTTTATCTTCACCAGTAAAGCATGTGATAATTAATTTCTAATATGCATGTAACTTTGAAAAATTAGAGGTGCGTGCGGGATTCGAACCCCGGACACCCAGCGTGAGACGCCGGAATCTTAACCCCTAGACTATCAAAACATTTCTATCACCTTCAAATTAATAATTGTAATTAATTAATAATTGTAATATTCATAGCTCGATAAAGGAATATCGTCATTAGATCCCTTCTCTATTACAAGATGGCGTTGACAAATTCGGCTAATCCGTACCCTAGTCGACATTTTACCGCGTCGGCTATTAGGCGGTTTCGATTGTCACACGAAAATACACGACCCTCCAACGTTGTTATTTTAGGTATAGTCGTTTGAAATAAATTGTTTTTTTAACGTGAAAAGGTTTTTAAAACGGTTTCTGTACTAAGGTAACGTCGTAACACTTTTGTTGTCTCCACAAAAAGTAATACCGCTCATCTAAAACAACAATGACGTAAGTCAAAAACGTCAAAATTAGTATGTCAAATTGTTGATGACTGAAGTTCCTGTCGTAGATCTGCTATAGAAAAATGTTAGAATTGTTTTTACAATCGTTTTCAATAGAGATATGAATTAATATGACTAAAAAAACGAGCAATTTTAAAACAGAACCTGAAAAATCGTTAAAACGTAATTACGTCGTTGATGTGTGTGCTATATATCTCGTTAAGAGTTATATTACCAAGTTTTATATAGATTCTGAAAAGAGATTACTGTACTTTGTCTATTAGTGCAATTACGTTATCTAGAACTTACATCATCGAGCGGAGGGGGAGTTTGAAACATAACTTTAAAATTCACTCAGAGCGATCAAAGAATTATTCATAATTTTGCAATGGAAAAAGTTAAACGGCTTATCTCCGCATCGTTGTGTAGACATTGAGGTACCCTAAAAAAGAATTTTAAGATTAACTGGAAAAATATACCAATAAATAATTACATTCACTAAAAGGTTGAGCTCCAATTTTTTCCTTTTAAATTATACCTGTCAAAAATGTTTCCATGCAACAAATAGCGTAACAGTATTATCCACTGCGATTTTGAATTCGAATTTTGAAGTGAATAAAAAAAAAATTGGACAGAATTAAAATATCTGCTAAAATTCTGTTCCCATTCATCCAACATAAGTCATACGCATGTTACCCGTGCGAAGCCTTGGCGGTGCGCTAATAACCTATAATAACAAATGATCGTAAACGAGCATCGAGGGTCATAAGAGCTTATTGTGTTGATTCGTTGTTTATACTAATGGTATAGGGAATACGCTTTTGATATTAGGCAACGTCGATACATCTGAAACAAGGCAACCACAACCGAAGTGAAAATTGTGTCTGCCGGTTGAGCCGTGAAATGTTTTGTGGTACGCAATTCGAGATGTACGCCTTTGTAGATGGATAATTGTGGTTTATGTGTAACAAAGTATTATTTAAAATCATACAATAAATATGACACGTTTTGTAGTCGATATTTATCGACAACCGCTAATATCATATCACTTAAAGAACGGAAATAACGTGTGCGAAAGATTATGCAAACAAATTGCATTGGCCCGTAGTTTATTCCACAAGAGCTCGACAGATATTAGTGGTTGTCGATACATTTAAAAAGGTGGCAAAATGAAACCGCTGCTATATCCGCAAACAAAACGTATTCCTTGTTATTCGTCGGCTCATAACTGCACGGCTAAATGGATCGTGGTTTGTATTGTTTTGTTACGGTAGAAGGAATGATTGGAATTGACAGAGCGAAGGTGAGGGTAGGTGTCGAAGAGGAGGGTAGATTCGCTGGACGTGTTGGCAGGGCTGATGGTGATGTGTATAAAAGTGAGGTGAAATGCAGGACTCTTTCTTACTGTGAAAATTTTCTTACTGTGTTAAAATGTTACTATGATCGTCAATTAAAAAAAATCTATAGACTAGATTTTTTTCCTTTATTTCCGTAATAATTTATGATTACCATTGTCATCATCTTTATCATCATCATCACCGTCACAATCCCATTACTGTTTCTTTGTTAGGCACAAGTCCCTTTCCAGAATGTGAAGAGTTTGGCAATAGCCCCTCGCGCTGGTCAAGTTCATATTGCTAAACTTCACACCTTTGGAAACTTTATGCAGAATTCT
>DWKL01004728.1:0-10373 GCA_018249415.1 Phareas burnsi
CTCACGATGTTTTCCTTCACCGTTAAAGCAAGTGATAATTAATCTCTAATACGCACATAACTTCGAAAAATTAGAGGCGCGTGCGGGTTTCGAACCCCGGCCACTCAGCTTGAGAGGCCGGAATCTTAACCACTACGCTATCACTGCTTTTATGGGTAGTAACATCTGTTAATTGTAAAGAATATGTTATGGGATATGATGGTGCTTTGCGAGTATTTTAAATCAATTCAATAAATATGTTTCAATATTTTTAATTCTAAAATAAAGTAATAATTAAATAATTTCAGTATTCTATCAGGAACAACAACAAGAAACATGTTCAATACATTCTAGATCATAAACGCTATCAAAAGAAATAAATTGACCCCACGAGCCTAGACCATAGAGAAACTCAATTCTCTACGCCCGCCTCGCCATAGACCTCAGGGTTGTCAGCGCTCTACAAGAATATATTTAAAACAATTAATGGATTAATTATTCATTAATTGCATGACGAACATGAATTGTTTATTTTTATTTATCTATATATGGCTACCTTTTTTCTGTACACCATGCATTAAGTAAATTGAATATATAATTTGAACAGTATAAATATACTGTTTCTGTGGAACCCTAGAGATTTTATTCCTAAACGCAGAACAGATCTTGTCTGTAATTTCAAATTGGTTTATTTTAAATTTTGACAATAAAAGTATTATTCAGATTACTTCACGTACTTTACGGCTGATTAGATTATTGTCTCAAACACATTTAAAACAGTATTTTGTGAAACTTGTTAACGAATGCCATCATAGAGTGTTTTCAGTGCTTTAAAGTATTCCATTCCGAATTTTCATGACTCAAAAGCATGAAATAGAAATGTTTAGAAATGCAAAATAGTTGGTATTAAAAGTTATTTTAACTGATTTTATTTTAGATATACAAGAACTTTTACGATATTTTTTTTTTGGAAATTTCTTCGTCATCGTTTTTCAACCCTGGCCTTAGACCGTATATTGCCCATAACGCATTTCAAGCGGGTGCATTCAAGTTACGCCACTTCCTACTGTAATATTGCACCGGATTATACAAACAATCGCAGTGAACGCACCCATAAAACGAGAAAACGAAACTTTGATTGGCCCCGGGTCAACGAACTTTTGACAGGTGACGCCGTAATGGATACGAATGCGCGGGAAAATTATGCTTTCATTACACGTAATGGACCTACAATATTTAATGCCCGTGTGTGGATAAGTAATGAATGGGGGCATAAATGTTTTATATTATTATGTAACGCAACGCAGGCCGCTACTAACGTTTTTAAGTTAGGTAGTATAAAATTTTAATATAATAAAAAATATATATTTTTTTCATTTGAGAAAAATAATAAACGAGCACGCAGGCCACACGATATTCATTGGTCTTTGCAGCCCGTGGACACCTACATTTAACTCATACAGGACTGAAACTCATCTAGTATCGTATTCAGATGCGTTACTATTCTTGGGGACTGGGATGGTCACGTCACTATAAATGTGCCCGGAAATTACGTCCCTCCAACCGATACAAGAATTGCTTCACGGCGGACTATCAGAGCGGCGGTGGTATGTCCCCACGTATGTTCAAACATAAAACTTATTAACTAACAAAAACAGTGTTGAGGCTTCTGTGAATAGGTGTGAAAAGTGTATTAAGATTGTGACCAACCTCAGACAGGCCTCAAACGTGACGTCCTGAGGTCGATCACGGCTATCGTCCATGGAATACATTAAATTACAGTTGGATTATTAACTATTAATTAGTCAACAATATTTTATTGAATAGTTACGCTATAATGTCGTTTAGGAAAATTACCAACTTGTATAAAATTATATTAGTTGTCCCTGGTGCCCAGATGGCGAAGGGCACGCGAGCAAAGTGCAAAACCAGATCCTAGCGTAACTAGGTCAATAGCAAAATGCACGTGTAGTTATACTGGTCTAGTATTAAATAACCATCATTGATGTAGATTTCGGTTTCGTGCGTTGAAGGTTTGCGATTCGAGGCTAAGGTTCCCACCCTTGATTTAGGTTTATCAACATGATCATCAACCCATTACTGCCCCACTGCTGGGTCTCCTCTCAGAATGAGAACCATAGGCCATAATGCTTTAAAATAGGCCTTTTTAGAATGATAACGTTAATTGTTTAATGATAATATAGAAACAAGGGGTTTTAAAGTCAATCGTGTGATGGTCACTTGGTATAAAAGCCCTTCTAAAGTCACTCATGTAACGATCATTTGGTAGAAACAAGCCTTTTTAAAGTCACTTGTGTAATGATCATTTGGTAGAAACAAGCCTTTTTAAAGTCGCTTGTGCAATGATCATTTTCTAGAAATAAGACTTTAAAGTCACTCCTGTAATAGTCATTTGGTAGAAACAAGCCTTTTTAAAGTCACTTGTGTAATGATCATTTGGTAGAAACAAGCCTTTTAAAGTCACAACTTTAAAGTAAACCAACTTTTTCATTGTCACTTGTGTAAAATGATCACTGCATAGGAAAAACCATTCTAAAATCACTCATGTAATTATCATTTGATAGAAGCAACTGTTTAAAGTCCCTCGTGTAGTAAATTGAAAATCATCCCACAATACTGGCCGAAATTGGTCGCAGTTGCATATAATTCAATGCAAATAAGTGTCGGTGGCGATACGATAAGGCGATTTCTTTCTCAGCGCTTCGTCATGCTTGGCCGTTGACGCTAGATAGAGGGTCCTTGACACCGTAATACAATATTTATGCATATCTTTGCCCGTGTGTATGCAATATCTGTATGTAGATCGGCGCTTTCGTCCACGATTGCGTTTGAGTTATTTAAAATAACGCTTTCTACATTCATAGATCCACGCTAGGATTCTGTGACGTGCGTCTTGTATAACATATGTACGCTCAGATACAAAGCACAAATTTAAATTCATTCAAACTTTTCTGTGGCCACCGCTTCGTAACCTGCCGTGAAGCAATTTCTGTGTTCCGGTTAGAGGTTGGCGCCTCCCTCGCAATCCACCATCAAGCAACTCTTGTATTTCGGCTGGAGAAGTGTGGTTGTCCTGTACACTTACAAGCGAGGCGAAAATTTTAGTCCTTCATAATACGCAGTGAAGCAATTTCTATGTTCCGGTTAGAGAGGTTGACTCCCTCACAATCCACCATAAAGTAATTCTTGTGAGGGGTGTGGTTGTCCGGTACACATACAAGCAAGGCGATAATTTTGGTCCTTCGGGGTAGTTACGCGTCTATATAAAACCTCAGATAGGATTTCAATTCTGTTCGAGGTTCGATGTAAATGTCCATGGGTTGCAATGACCACTTAACATTAGGTGATTTGCAAGCTCCTTTCCTACTATTCTAACATAAAAAGTCAAAGTAGAAAATCAGAGCCATTATATATTCAAATAGGCACAACGGTCTATCGAAAGATGTCTTTCTGTCTCGCATTATTGAGATTTAGGGTCTCGAATAACTGAGGAAATATTCCGTGGATAACACAAAAGAATTCGCTGCTGGAGACAAAACTTTGAACTAACGCTATATCTTCATATTACGTCACTTTGTCGTTTACTTTCGAAAAGGAATTTGCATTTCTCGTATTAGGAATTAAAATTGAGGCGAAGAATACGCCTGGATCTCCCGATACATCTATAGATTTACGGATTTTCAATTCTTACACAAGAACACAGATATTTTAGGAATAAAATAAAGTCTATTCCACTTTTTATAGTACAGAAATAGCTAAAGTGGCGCAGTCCGTCTGATATGGTAATGTCCCACTGCTGGGCACGAGTCTCTTAGAATGAGAAGGGTCAATTCGTAATGCTGCTGGGCAAGTGTGTATTGATAGACTTCACACACTATCAAAAACAAAAACTTTACAAAGAACTCTCATATGCGTCTCTCTCAGATCTGACTCTCAGGTTCCCTCACGATGTTTTCCTTCATCGTTAAAGCAAGTGATAATTAATTTCTAATACGCACATAACTTCGAAAGATTAGAGGTGCGTGCTGGATTTTGAACCCCGGGCATCCTGGCCGTGATCTTAACCACTAGGCAATCACTTAGACTAGGTCCAGTTAGTTGAAAACACCTTACTGCACATCTGAATCGTATGTAAACTGCAGCGACACAGTTTATAAATATTTCAGCAGTTTACGGATGTACATTGTATGCATTATGTTATTTTGGTCAATAAATATCTTTAAATCTTCCAATCACTGCTTAAGTATCGTGTCTTTCAATCTGAAATAGGGCTGAAGTCCTAATTCCGGTAAGTCAAAATGCACCTGAGTACAGTTTTATATTATATAACGAGTACTCAATTCAAAACCGCAAACCGTGAGTACTCGTCACATAATATAAAAATGTATAATTTCCGCGATAATATTAGCTTAAAATCATACATACAAATATAATCTGTAACAGCACACGGGGATTCCTGGATACATTCATCATAACAGTCATCACAAATTCCCTCTAACAAAATGCCTTTTACCTATCATTTTTAACTGTCATCACCTATGATTTCATTGGATCAATTTTCACTACGTAAGGTTTGACGCGACTTACGCGTGGCAGTCACAAAATGTCTACAAAGTTACAACGACTAAATCATAAAGAGTCATCACAAATTCACTGTAACAAAAATGCCTTTTACCTATCATTTTTCACCTTCGTCACTTATGATTTACGCGTGGCGGTCATAAAATGTCTACTAAGATACGACTGAATAATAAAAAGTTATTACAAATTCACTCTAACAAAATGCCTTTTACCTATCATTTTTCACCGTCATCACCTATGATTTCATTGTATCAATTTTCGCTGCGCAAGGTTTGACGCGATTTACGCGTGACAGTCACAAAATGAATACAAAATTACAAGGACTGAACATCAAACGTGTTTTATCTGCAAACGAGCAATCGCTGAAGTCCTAACACTCGTTTGTCTTAAACTTGTGTTCAATTACATAAGGTTAAACGTTTAAACGTTATGTAAACGTCGCCGTTCTTATGGTGAACCTTTGGAATAATGTCCCCCTCTGCTTCTACCAATTCTACCAATCCACAGTTAGCCAGCTGACCGACTCAAAGAAGGCAGACGGAATAATTGATGGAGAGTATCACGGTCAGCGTGGCGCCGCGGTTACCATACCGGTCTGACACGCAGAGGGTCCCGAGTTTCCGCCCGGGCAGACATCTAAATGATGAGTTTAGATGTCCGTTCTGGGTCTGCGTGTGTGTGTACACGTCTTGTTTACGTCCATAGCACCCACGACACAGTATCCTATTGTGGGTCTATGAGTGTAGAAAGCGTTTGTTGGCCAGTTGGCGTGGTGGACTGTGGCTGAAACCATCTTAATCTAAGGGGAGACTCGTGTCCAGCAGTAGGATAGTAATGTATTGATAATTATGACGATTATTATTATTTTATGTGTAAAGAGTAGCAAACGAGCGGGCAAGCATCGGATGTTAAGTGGCCACTGCAACACATGAACACCCACATATAACAAACAGGACTGAAGACATATTTGAGTTGGCACTTACATACGTTACTACTTGAGGATTAAGACGGTCGCCTATTGTAGATGCATCCAACAACCTCACCTCTCCAACCGAAACGCAATTGTTTCATGGCGGGTTATGATAGCGGTTGTGGTACCCCGGACGAACTTCTACCACCTATCAATTCAAATGATGAATTATATAACGACACGTAACGAACAATATACAAACAGAAATATATATACGAATACCTTCGCTGAGATAAGAACGTAACTGAGACAATAGTGACGGTTATATTAGGACTTAAACTTGATCAACCTTGTATTGTCGAATGTGGCCGCGTCACCGCTTTTTAAGTGAACTGGAATACAAAGATACGTAAGAGAATACAAAGATACGTTTTTTTATGTGAGAAAAGTTGGAAACGAACGTGCGGGGTGCCCGATGTTAAATGCTCACTAAAACCAATGGACACATAGCCTCAAATAGGACTGAAGTCCTATCTGAGGTCATGAGAAGTTGAGGACTAAGATTAGTCACCTCGTTTTAAGTATACCCGGCAACCTGGTCGCATTATCATGGTCTTTCAGGTACAGTTATGGGGAACATCAAATATTTCCTTTTTATTCCTTTATGAAACACGATTGATTTGAGGGCGGCGGTGGTACCTCCCTGGTCGACCTATAATTCTACCATTTATTACAACTTAAAGTAGCCACGAATGTTTTCTCGTTATATTGTAATATTTTCATTGATGTAATATAAACAATCCAGGAGGGGAAATGTCCGGTCAAAGAAGGTTATTTGGAACCGCATAATTAATAATAATAAATAGATTCCCAGCCAGGTAGACATATAAATGACGAATTTAAATTTCTGTTCTGGGACTCGGGATTTGTGTATTCGTGATGTATGCGTCCATGGCACCCACGACACAGGGTATTCTAGTGTAGGATTATGAGTGTAAAAATGTTGACTCGTTAAAAGTTTAAGCAGTTGTTGTGTTTCGGTTTGAGAGGTGCGGTTGCCAGGCACACATATAGCGAGGCGACCATCATAGTCCTCAGGAGTAGTGACGCATCCATTTACAACCTCAAACGGAACTCCGTTTTCGTTTGAGATTGAATGTGGGTATCCATGAGCTGTGGTGACCACTTAACATCAGGTGGCCTGCATGCTCGTTTGCTACTTTACAAACATAAAACATAAAAAAAAACAAAATAATGTAATTTATTTAGATTCAGTTGTCAATGAATTTGTTTTATTAAGTAAGTATTTTTTTTGTTTCCAATCGTTATTTTAATCTTAGAAGGAACAACGTCGATTCAGCTCGACATTATATTTATCGATTCCTCCAGGCCCTTTCTCAAACGCGTTCTAAATTTATTATATTAGAGAACAATCGATTGAACGCTAAATTAATTTATTTATCACGAGATGGTATACAAGTTTAATAAAAAAAAAACCCGTCAATCCTTCGACCATCATCCGATTCAAACGCTATCGCGGTCCTGCATCAGTACAGATCTACATCCAAAACTCGTTATTTCATAAAGTGCCCGATCGCCGAGTCAGCGTCGCCCAGAATGCTTAAGAATGCAGCGGACGGTCAACGGGGAGCGAATAAAGGAGACATTGTCTCGATTTCAGCACCGATATTATGCACAATCGATAACTGAATAAATTCATTCGTTGGGACCGCGATGTGGGTCGCATGACTCGCCAAAACAAATAAAAATGCACCGATAGTCGACAGTGCATCGACCTTGCATCCTCGGAGCGATCGGCGCGCCGGCGGGCGATTGTGGCCCTTCTCGAAACTGTATAAAGTTGAATGTGCCCCGATGGGGATGGCAGAAAATAAGAAAGTAAAACCCAAGATGAAACTAAAGACGTCGCGACCCGAACGGGGGATGTTCAACCGTAATGCGTTGGAATAGAGTCGAATATCATGAAGCCGCGAAAAGGAAATAAAAGGCGAAGGGAAAGATAAAGATGCATTCATAGTAGTCCGTTATCGGTGAGTCCAAGAGTAAATATTTCGCGTTTCGCTTATCTGGGATTAATGCGGCGTCGGCGTTTTGAAATGTTGAATTTAGACGATTGCGGGCTGTTGACCAGCTGTTGACCCATATTGTTTTGTGATTCATTTCGCGATGTCCCGCCGACTCGCTAGGTGATCTTTACGACGACTTTTTGTATGTAGATCGAAACAGAAACGGCGATTATGCGGTTTAGGTAAATCGAAATATTGAAAAACCGTATAATCGCCAACCAGGGATTATGCGTTTTGAATATTTTGCTATGGTTCACTACGATAATTTTTAGGATTTTTGGACAGCGTTCAGCTCGTATAGTCTCGCGGCTTGTACAGATCGGAACCGATCCACAAAGTTAAGCAACGTCGGATCCAGCTGGAGATTGAATGGGTGACAACTAGTGGCTATATTTCATGCGTGCTTCGGAGGCTTCGGAGCTGTTAAGCTATTCGTCCAGGTTGTTTACATCGGATAGCAGCCGTAAACTTTATAAGAGGCCTTGTGGGTGATTTGATAACATCCAACACGGGTTGGCCAATCTAACATAACCTTTCTTGTATCTCTCCCAATCCGTATTGCAGTAGCGTGGTGGAGTATGCTACATACCCCCCCCCCCCCAGGTATAGAGAGATCCGTGGCCAACAGTGGGATATAAAAGCGTTGCACCCAAATACGCGTGCGTGTGTGAACATATGTAATTTGAAATGTTGATAAGTTTGTGTCTTGTACCATATATTCATGTAGATATTTCGTATAATTAGAGTCACTGTATAACAATAAAAATAATTTAGATAGTTATGACAGTGATGTATCAACGCCGTTTGCGGTTCATTTACTATCTTTCTTGACTGAATTACATTGGAAATAAATATTGATAGTAGGTAAATAACTGTCTCGCTAACAATTTATGTTTAGATAGCAATATTCAGGGGGCGTTGTTGGCATCGATCCAAAAATTCAGCGGCAAATATTCGACGACTGTTAACCAGCGATGAGAATTTCAAATTCACTGATTGTTTATCTAACTGTAGTCAGTTTCGATTCGAATAGAAGATAAAATATATATTGTTACATATGTCGGTTTTCGCTTTGTTACAGATTAAAACGCGCTGCTCTCGAAACCGCCAGCAACAGTGCGACCAGACGCGCGTACACAGACGATGAGTTGCAATCAGCTCTCCGAGACATCCAATCCGGCCGACTCGGCACTCGGCGCGCCGCCGTCGTGTACGGCATCCCGCGGTCCACGCTCCGGAATAAGGTCAACAAATTCGGCCTCGCTTCGGATACGGGCCACGAGTCCGACCAGGACAGCGACCCGGATAGGCCGGAATCGCCGCCCTCAGTCATCCTAAAAATACCCACCTTCCCGCCGCCGGACGAGAAGAGCCCTTCTCCAGCCACGCCCGTCACCACGCCGGTCACGCCGATCACGCCCATCTTACCTTCTCAGCCACCTCTCAACCCGCCTTCGCAGTTGCTCCTGCCATCCGTCTTCGCGGATCCACCGTCGACTCAGCATCTCTTGACGTCCCTCAACGACGTAATAGCCAAAAGCATCAGTCAAAAATTCCAGCAACCCCTGGACAGGCCGCCGCACCTCGGCGATCTCCAGTTCATGAGGCCAGATAGACACGTGTCAGTAATCAAAACGCCGCCCGACAGTCAAAGAAACTACGCAGCGCCCAGCAACTCGAGGGGCGCGCCGAATAACGGCCAACCGGCGACCGGCGGCAAGGGGACGAGACCCAAGCGGGGGAAGTATCGGAACTACGACCGGGATAGCCTGGTGGAAGCGGTGAAAGCGGTCCAAAGAGGCGAGATGTCGGTCCACCGGGCGGGATCCTACTACGGTGTGCCGCACTCGACGCTAGAATACAAAGTGAAAGAGCGACACCTGATGCGACCGAGAAAGAGGGAGCCGAAGCCGCAGCAGGAGGTGAAGCCGCAGCCGCCGAAGCCCCCGCAACCGAAGCCGCCGACGAAGCCGTTCTCGAACGGCCTCAACGGCCCCGAGACGCCCGGCTACCCGCCGAGCTACCCGTTCTGGCAGGCGACCGGCTTCGGGCCGCCCGCCCCCGACCTGTACGCGTCGCACATGATGCGGAGACTGCGCGAGGAGGCGCCGCCGCCGGCGAACGGCTCGTTCCTGGAGGGCATCATCCGGTCGAGCCTGGAGCGGCCGGGCGCGGCGCTGCTCCAGCGGCTGACGGGCGACGCGCGGCCCGACGCGCCCAACCTGCTGCGGCGGCTGGCCGGCTCGCCCGAGGAGCCGCCGGCCGCGCGCCGCCCGCGGCTCGCCAGCTCGGACCGCGCGCTGGCGGCCGAGATGCGCGAGGCGGTGCAGCGGCTGCGCGCCGACAAGCTGCGGCCGCGCAACGGCACGCCGACGCCGCCGCCGCCCGCCGCGCCGCCCGCCGCGCCGCCCGACCGCGCCTAGCCGCCCCGATCTCCTCAGTCTTTGTGATAATATTATGTAAAGTACATTCCGTTGGGACGCGTCGCCGCCTCGAGCCCCCGATGACGTCATAGTGCGATACGCTTGGATTTTTCGTACGATTCGTTGCGTCGTTTGTGTATAACTGTTGTAGTGACAATAACGTTAGTTTTATTCGTATAGGATGCGATGTCGACTGGGTTCGTTTGTGCATTTAAGTGTTGATTTATTTTCGAATGTATCTGTCGTAGTTTCTCGGTTCCGCTCCCCCCCCCCCCCTCCCCCCCCCTTTTCCCCCCCCCCCCCCCCCCCCCCCCCCCAAAATCCCAACAGTTCCCCAAACCCCCCCCCGGCTCCTCTTTCCCCACCTTTCCC
>DWKL01004729.1:0-10372 GCA_018249415.1 Phareas burnsi
GGAACATCGGTTTTGTTTGGGGTTGGATGTGGGTGGCCATGAGTTGCGGTGACCACTTAAAATCAGATGGCCTGCAAGCTCGTTTGAAACTTAAAAAAAAAAAAAAAAAAAAAAAAAAAAAAAGGTAGTGTCGCTTGGCATCCGGGTTTAGTCGGACATATTACCATTTTACAGTTGCTTTGTCTCGGCCTCGGCCTGTCCCGAATTTGTTTTAGACGCTTGACTATTGACGAACAATGGTAGTCTGGCTGGCTGTATTTTTGTCATAAAACTGGATACGGGTGCCTGGTGTGTAACAACAACTAGGGTGTCTGAAGTCTACTGGACCACGCTGCTTCAAAGCGATTTATTAATGTTATGATTCGTCCTATACGTTATTTTATTAAAATAACAATTTTATTATACATAAATACATCTGGATTATAAAAAGATAAGATTTGTCCGGGTTCGATAGTTAAATGCAGGGTCAAATGTAATGGCGAGTCCGGCCTTTCTATTTTTTAGCCTGGCAACCCTATAATCATGAAGTATGGGAACTATTCTGTGAGGTCCTCAATACACTAAACTCGATGATGTTCACAGCTCAAGTAGGGAATAAAAGTATAATCAACGTCGCCTCTATAAAGCGGTTGAGGATTTCGTTTATTGTAACGCCACAGACTCGGTATGGTAATTTTTATCTGTAGAGCTAGAATGGGCTAATAAAGTTTATATTGTTAGTTAAATCGGATATAAGCAATGAAGATTTGGTTTTATTGCTTAACAATGGCCTAAGTATTGTTGGTAAAAGTTTTAGCTTGTCTTTGTCGTAAAACAAGCGTACAACGACGATAAAACTTTATTTTTATATAACAATGCATTATTTACCATCGACGATTTTTGCACGATATAAAATCTTAAAAATGTCGATGACTATAAAATTAATAATCTGTAATGCTTACCAAATATCTAGACAAAGAATTGGTACAAGAAACTCAACAGCCGCGGGCTGCGATCCTTCAGGGCCTATTAGGGTCGGAATTGCCAAATATTCGCTATCTCTGTCACTCATACGGTACTGTGTGCAGTGTGAGCGGGTGGTGTAGGTATGTGGTGTTCCCTAACGGTACAGAGTTCGTGACGGCGAACCGCGGGGCGAGTCACGATTTTGAAAAAGTGTCGGACGCCCGGGAACCGCGTCCCTGCGTTCCGAACTTCAGATACGGTGTGAGTTATAAGCGATCGATATGCTAGTTAAGTGAGCATAATCCTTAAGAAAGCAGTGATAACCTAGCAGTAAAATGGTGGCCTATCATGTTGGGAGTCCTGGGTTCGAGACAAATAGATATTAGGTGCAAGTTAGAAATATATTATAATTTGCTTTAGCGGTGAAGTAAAACATCGTGAGGAGTGACCTCATTTTTGAGAGTTCTTATGTGAAATCTAACTATCTGCACTTGGCCGGCGTAGTGGAGAGACTCAAGGCCAAAAATAAAGCAGGAATAGGTTGATGATGAATCCACAAGAAAAATTAGTCAAGTCAACTTATCAAAATATTTTATGCAAAGTAAAATTGTTATAGAATTATTTATAAACACGATAGCGCCGCCTAGTAGGTTAGCGTTTTTGTAAAAAACGGCAAAAGAAACTCCAGAACACACTACATTACACTAGACTATCCATTAGCGAAAATTTAATATAATTAACTTTCCTGTCTTATATTCATAAACACACACATAAATACACACAATACACGTAAAATAATTTGAAATGCAATACCGACGAATTTTAGCATTTATTTTTTGACATTTTCCAAAGCTAACTGTCAAAGTCGGCAAATATTACATACCTATGTATATATTTCCACACAATGAATTTGAGAAAGTATATTTTGCATTTGTAAAGACTAAGACTAGCATAAAGACAGTGTAAAACATTTTTAAACATTTATAAAGTTATTATGACATCAGTGACGAACGTGACGGTACAATCGCAAACATAAAAACAACATTCGACGTAAACAACAATCGTTCGACCGGAGAGGTTCCACTGCCGCTCTCATAATCACCCCTGAAGCTACTCTTGTGTTTTGGTTGGAGAAGCATGGTGGTCGGGTACACTTAGAGCGAGGCAATCTTGGGCCTCAGGAGTAACTCTATGATGCACGACCTCAGAGAGGACTTCGATAGACTTAATGGTGTTCTTCATTGGTATAAAAATGTCTGGTATTATAGACGTATAATATCGTTAATTAAGACGTATAAATCTGGTATATAAAACCATAATGACATGACTTATCAAATGACCACCTGCCTTATTTTAAACTTAGATCAAGTAAATCTCTATCAAATTTCGAAAATTCTCTGATCACATCTTAAAACCGCTGTCATGTTATAACTTGCGGGATTGTACTGCATAATGTGGATATTATACCTCACTGCAGTAAACAGTCCTTTATTTTATATGTCCTTCCTAAGTACAGAATGGAGATAAATTGTATGAAGACGTACCGAAATAATAATAGCGATTTTATGCTAATTATACCTGTCTTTGTAATATAGAAATAGGTATAGCTTAGTTTCTTTCTTGCTTTTGAGGTATTCCCGGAACGCTATGACATGGGGCTCTTCAAAACAGGTGCAAAAAGAGCTCTACTTCAAAGCCGGCGATGCATTGGCGACTCCTCTGGTGTTGCAAATGTCCATAGACGACGGTGACCACTTTCCATCAGGTGGCCCGTCTGCCTTATCGCTAGGTTAAGATATAAAAAAATAAAAAATAAAAGTTTGATAAATGGCAGAACTATAGTTCACCCGGGGAGGTACCACCGCCGTCCTCACAATCGGCCGTGAAGCAATTCTTGTTTCGGTTGGAGAAGTTGGTTATCGGGTGCAATACGGGCCAGGCCATCTTAATCTTCAGGAGTAATGACGCATTTACATAAGATCTCAGAAGGGCTTTACTTCTGTTTGAAGTTAAATGTGGGTATCCACAGGCTGCAGTGGCAATCTAACATCAGATAGCCTAAACGCTTGTTTGCTTCAAACACAAAAAATAATCATGATTTTTATTTGAAGAATAACTAATCATTACTGATGGTAGCAAATAAGAATCGCTTGAAGTATACCCAACAATCGCACTTCTCCAACCGAAACAAGTATTCCTTCACGGGTAGATTGTGAGGGTGACGGTAATACCTTCCCGGTCATATTGTTCTAGCATCAATAATATTAAATTCACTCCTATCTTTTACCCCTAATGCTGTTTTTTGTGTATTCGTCTTTGTATATGTCCATGGCACCCACGACACAGGGTATCCAGTATGGGGCTATGAGTGGATTAAAAAAATGCGCCCAAATAAATATAGCTTCGAATAAATTTGCAGATGTCTATGTGTCTATGGTTCTATAGCTCTACGTTGTCCATGACAAGTCATTTTGCTACAAGAACTACAATAAACCGAGATTAAATTCGCATTGTGAGCCGAAAACGTATTCTCAACTTTTACTTATGTTTCCAATCATCGCCCATTGTGGACGATTACTTGCAAATTTCATATTAGCCTGCTTTGACGATATTCTAAGCATTGTTCCAATATTGCTAACTGGATAAAACCTATATGGTTTGTAAGGAATCGTATTAGTTACACGCAATAACAACTAATTTCTGTTTTTGATTATAATAATTAACAGGGTCAATTTACAGTAAACTTATCATCAGTTTTCCACACTTATCGAATTTTGAAATAGGATTATTTTTTTGACAACATATATTTTTGAAAAAAGTACATATTGTTTTTAATTTTATTTCTGCCAAACTATGGTACAGGTTGTCGGCAATATGTTTAAAATATGAACTTTATTTTAATTTCATTTTAACGATTAACGAAAATTAGAGTTGTGTAAAGTTAGATGCGAATGTCCATGGGCTGCAGTAACCAATTGACATCAGATGGCATTCAGGTTCGTTTGCTACTCTTCAGATATAAAAAAAATGTACTGGCGGTAGTGCCTCCCGAGTCGAACCCCAAAGGGTTCTAACACCCACAAACACTTGGTACATCTCTCCACAAATAAATATAGGTAAACATAAAAATGGCGCGTAACTCTCAAGAATAATCTTCACAATAATGGACATGGTATGACTGTAAGCTTTGTCAATCAAAATCGAAAGAATCAAAGTGTCGAATGCACATATTGCGGACAAATTGAATTTTCTTGGCGAATCATCTTTGGTCGTTTTTGGGTCGAACGGTTCGGACGTACCAAATGATTTATTATTCTGTGGAATTCAGCTTTAATAATAAAGAGAATTTTCATATTTTGGTTTAAGAACCCTTGATATTCTTTACAAAAACCTATCCTGCTGAACACTTAAAAAGTAAAGACGCAATTTTTTTTTTTCTCATAACCTATCATGTTTTTTCAAAGGATAACGCACCAATGCATTGTGGTCAAGCATGCTAAAATATGTTAGAGCGCTAAAACATTAGCTTTAATCACACTAACAGGATGTTTTGTTACGTGTAAGCGCCGTCAAAATTTGTACGTAGGGATGATAAAAATTACAATTGCTTTATGTATGGAACTGTGTGTGTGTATAAAAAAAGTAGTAATTAGAAATAAAGAAGTAACTGAAAATAAAATATTTCTTTGGATATGTCAATGTCATCAACAATAGAATAAAATAAAAATTTAAAAAATGCAAATCCTTTCATAAGATGCAGTAATAGTTTCATTACATTATTTGTACTCCCATTTTCGTAAATCTCAAAATCTAACAAGTCAAAAAAGTTCTATACAAACATTTTTAGCAATCCCAATATAAAGGCAGGTTATAAAAAAACATTTCTATTGTAAAAAAATCCTCACCAGATAAACAATAAAAAAGGAAAACATTTGGCGCGTAAATCTTTATTACTCTATCGCATAGATACGACTTTCTTGCCGCCAAATAAAGCAATAAACAAAACTATTGACGCCGTAGACAACACATGAGGTGTCAAAATTGGGCACAGATGTGGCCCCGAGGACGGAGGTCACATGTTGCATTGTATTAATAAAAAAGAAACAAATAAATATGGCGAAAATTGAAATTCTGCCGATTGGAAACGCCACCCTCGTCACCGCAGCGCGTGTCAAATGAACAAATATCGAATCATCGCACCTGTCTATTGCAAAATGTGTTCTATTTACTATAGAAAACAATGTAATTTTCAATGTTACGTAGTACGAAAGAATTTTACTTCCACAATGTCAAAAAGTCGTAAATCCATTTGGAAACAAGACTTTTTAAACTGTAACACGGGCGCTTATAGTGGGTTTTCAAATGCGTAGAACCGATCATAACCCTAAGCGGTTGATGTGGTAATATTAATCAGTGTGATAAGTGCCGGGTGTAGGGGTTAGCGATAGTCTTGTTCGGGATTACGTTTGTCCGTTTGTCTGTTTATCTGATGACGTCACGGGAGGGTTACACGTGCTCGATCCTTGTCGGATGACAGCCTGCGAAGATAATTTGCATTTGCGTATTGTAACTTATGGGATTTAAAGAGTTGGGAGACGTGAAAGCTTTCTTTTGTTAGAGATACATTTTGTAAATAAAATGCATATAGTACCATTTAATTTGAGTGGTTTATTTTAAGTATTTTATTTTAAGTACATTTTAAGTGAAGTAAAATCAGATAATATGCATTTCGTTTCTCTAATAGTAAAACTTCATATAGTTAAGACTCATACGGAGAACTAGGCGTTAATGAATGCGTTGAAGAATCATATTTGAGTTCAAAAATATCCTCAAATCTCGACTATTTTCGAATAGCAAAAAATCCTTCAGTCGCAAATGATTAAATTAAGGTACAAGAGACTATAAAAATGGAAATAATTACTTTCAAAGCCATTTATGAAAAACTAAATAAATCCGAAATTAGTTAATGACATTTCGCCAATTTTTCAAATCAAATAATTTTATTTGCAAAATTAGTTACAAGAATTAAAGGGTGTACAGAAATCCAGGAGCTAACCGCTTATTCTAATCCATAGGGTACAAAATTATATTAACGTTACTGCCGATGACAAATTTATGGGTGTAAAGAGCGTTTTTATAAAATAAGAATAAAAACATTTTGACTTTTTTTTGACTCTGACTCTTCGAACTATGATACGATGTGGAACATAGAAAACGTGGAAACCTTCATGAGGGCCGAAGGTTGCCAATACTAATTATAATTAGATATTTATCTGTGTATTTAAGACCTGCCAATTCACCGCTATCCCCCTAGGTCGGTTCGTGATCTACCGTTACTGCACACTGTACACTATTTCGAACTCTATTTCGAACGCGATAGGGAGTATTTTGACATCCCCGGACATCTTGTACCCACTCGTAAGCTCTCGACCGGGTTCATGTCTATAAAATAAGCTTTTCATGTATCAGCTCACGGTATCGAGTGTAGTAATTTTTCCTTTTAATCACGAAACACATGATCTCCAAATCGTAATAATAAATCATTGTAAGTTTCGCGTAGAAATCTTAAAGGATATCCTCCTATTAATATCCTCCTATATATTTTAAGTTAATCGTAATCCATCCCATTACTGGGCATGTAGTCCAGGAATAGGTGGTAATCACGCTGGGGGTCCGAGGTTCGATTCCTGGGCAACAAAATTTTTCAAAGCGTGTGCGTATTTGAAAGTAATTATCATTTACAATAACGGTGACGAAATTTATAACGAGGAAATCTACATGTCTGAGAACTTGCATAAGAGAGAGAGAGGCAGAGAAAGAGAGAGTTCTTTAAAAAATATCATAGTTGTGTATGTCTCAAAGTTGAGTGTGTTCTCAAATGTTTAGACGCCCATTGTAATAGACCTTGGCCAAAGCCTTCTCATTCTAGAGAAAATCAGAAATGCGTGCAAGATTCGAACCCCGGACTGCCAGCGTGATACGCCGGCCGGTTACCACTAGGCTATCACTGCACTTTCAAACACATACTGACACGTAATTCAATTAATGCGATCCCACAAGTGATTTGAACAAACATACAGAAGGCCGATAGCGGTATTTGCATATCCACCACGCCTGTGTGGGAGGAGCCGGTAACTGGCAGTTAACATTAAGGTTAAAAACTTATTTTATAGCCAATAAAATTTTGGTGCGATAAATTAACGTCTAAAATGTTATTTATGCGGTTTAGAAGTTGTATAATGTGTTTAAATGCAGTTCAGTTGATTTTTATAGTAGATTTTCTACTATTTTTCAAAGTTATTGTTCGATTTTTGACTTTATTGACAAGTAATTAAGTATAAAAATTATTAGTCAACAATTTGACTTAATTGTCTTGTTTATTCAATACATGATTTAGAAGAAAGTAGATACATTAATTTCAACATACATTCTAAGTGACATAATTTTAACATTCAAATAAAATAATTCATATTATAATCAACACGAAACAATTTAGCCATGAATTTATATTTGTACTTATAATCAAATTAAGATTAATCAGGTGTAACACAATTTGAAATATATATTTTTATCCTTTCTTTCATTTCTTTAGTAAATATTTTTATTCATTTATTTACGACATTTATTTATTTTAGATCATTATACCTTCTTTAGTATACTACTAATATTGTGCTATACTACTTAAATATACTTTAGTACGATTTGTTTTTGTTTATGCTGTCGGTTACCCACTCTTTCTGCTCAACAGTTAGAGAACGAGGGTTAAAGATTAGGAAGCGAACCGCGATGCCTATAAACAACATCTGTGGCCACCATTGTCCACGCCGGCGCGCCACCCTCGAGATCATTCGGGATGGGACTTTTAATTTGGATATGCGTTTTCATTTAACATTTGAGTCCGTAAAATATCGTAATTATTATGAAGAATAAGAACACTTAAATTTGTGTCTTTACCTTAGGATTATAGAAAGTAATTGAACCTTATTGTTTCTACTAAACTATTAAGCTTAGACTAGATGAAATTTATAATTACAATGTCACTGATAAGTGCATCAGAATTAAAAAAAAAACAAAAATATATCGTGATACTGTAAAATTAAGATTTATTCCGACACATCCCTCACTTTTGTTTTCAAGAATTTTGATGTACTGTCAGGCAAAGTTGATCGATTTGATATATCTATAGTGCGTTTACTTTTAACTAGAGTTGCCAGATGTCCCGAATTTTTTGGGACGTCCCGAAGTTTAAGATACAAATTTGGTAAATAAATGAAATAATTATTTTATTTTTTACATGTTAGTTATTTATAATCTCTCGCGAATCTCTGCATTCATCATAAGAATATTTATGACACGTTAATTTTTCTGTAACTTTTTTTTTATTATTTTGTTATTTATTTTATTTTACTTTAAAGCTTTATTTTAATTTAAGCTTCATGTCTGCATAATTTGATTATTACTTAAGTGATAGTTTAAAACCTGTTTTTTTGGATGCCGATAAGGAAACCAAAATCTTATTGTTTTCATCTGCTTTATATCGATATTGCAACATCTGATACGGTTGATCGATCCTCCATCAGAACTGGCAACCTGCTTTTAACCCAAATATAATATTCCGGAATATTACGTAAGCACTCATTTAGAACAACAGTGCACAAAACTTCCAACAATGGCCGATAAAATATTCAATACAATATATTAACTTCACGCTCGTTGTACTGGAACGAATTGTATTAAATTTATTTAATGTACGTATAAAAAATATATTATATTATTATATAAAATTCGATGAGGTGTGAGAATAAGAACAAATTTCTTAAACGGTTATGAAATTTTGCAAAATTGCCCTTTGTTTAACTTATATGAAATTATTTTTAGATGTACCTACTTTGGTTTGTTTGATATGATTAATAAGTTAAACTTCTCATCTTACACATATTCTACGATCCGAGTACATCTACCATTAGCGCTGACAGCCTTCACGAACTATTTAATGAACCAAAGGTGTCTTGCAGCCAAAGTTCGTCGCAGATAAGGCCACGGTGAATAGGCCCCAAGTTTGTAGGGATTTGAAAGCCCCTGTCGCCATTCATTGTCATCTCAGAGTCAGCATTTTGAATGCTTATCTCACGTACTGGTGTACTGTTTACTGAAGATTTTAACGATTTTTAGGTAATAGAAATAACGATCGGTAATGGCTTAGAAAATGTAAGTAAACAGTAATCATGGCGCTGGGCCGCAACCCTTTTTATGACAATATTTTGTGCTGTTGACTCAATTGACCTACCTGCGGGGGAAGGAGAGCATCCGTATACATTTAAATATATCATTAAGACATTCGCCCTCAACGGGAAACGAATTTAGAACCCTTTGCATGACGGACCGGTATATCGCATCAACGTGGATCGAATCAGATGTGGATCGAATTGTCGGATTGTGGCTATGAGGCTCTCTGATGCTTGTCCATCATGGTTTGGTTTGCGTTCTTACTTGCAGAATATGGAACGATGGAACTTCCTCCTAATATGTTCCCAGAGCGCTACGACATAAGGTTGTTCGAAAAAAATCCAATAAGCTCTCCTTCTAAGTCGGCAGTTCGTAACACCTTCTCTCGTGGTGCAATTGTCCAGGGGACGGTGACCCCTTTCCACCAGGTGGCTCGTCTTTTATCGCTGGATTTTTTTTTTATGTTCGATGAGTAGCAAACGAAGGTCCAGGCCACCTGATGTTAAGTGGTCGCTGCAGCCCATAGACACCTACATTTAGCCCCAACCAAAACTGAAGATCTGTCTGAGGTCGTACATAAATGCGTCACTACTCCTGAAAACTAAGATGGTCGCCTCGCTGTAAGTACGCCCGGTAACCGCATCTCTCCAACCGACACACAAACATTGTTTCACGGCAGATTATGAAAACGGCGGTGGTACTTCCCCGGGCGAAATATAGTTCTACCACCTCTCTAAATAACATAAACTTCATGTAAGTTTTAATATTTTACGTTTTAATATTAGGATTTAGTGAGCGATGACAGCGCCCCGGGGCGCCGCTAAGTATTACGATACCTCCGTTAGAGTAACTTAAAATGGCTGGTGTTTAATTATATCAATAAAATCAATGGATTACCTTAGCGTTTAATAAGCGGTTTCTTCATCATAAACCGATGGTAATGTTGCGAGTAGATATGAACAAATCATGCAATTTTGATCGTAACAAGACGATGTCTTAAGTTATATTGTAATTAATTGTATGTATTAATGTAAAGTAATGTAAATAACGGAGTAACTCATTTTTTTATGTTTGTAAAGTAGCAAACGAGCATGCAGGTCACCTGATGTTAAGTGGTCAACACGGCCCATGGACACCCATATCCAACCTCAAACAAAACCGAAGTTCCGTTTGAGGCTGTATATGGATGCGTCACTACTCC
>DWKL01004730.1:0-10372 GCA_018249415.1 Phareas burnsi
TTTTCTACTTCTATGTTGAAAAAAAACAAAAACAGCTCACGAATCATTTCATCGATTCTGCATTCCACATATTATTGGTTACATTGTGACCCGCGTGGCGCAGTGGCAACCATACCGGTCTGATACGCAGAGCGTTCCGGGTTCGATTCCCGGCTATTTAAATGATGAATATACATTTAAATCATGAATTTAAATATCTGTTCTGGGTCTGGGTGTTTGTGTAATTTTTTCTATGTGTGTCCATGGTGTCCATGACACACGGTAACTCCTACTGTGGGGCTATGAGTGTAGAAAGCGTTTATATATTTCAATACAACATACACACCAAACCTCCTGCCGAGGCAACCCAACACCGCCGTGTCCTCAATGACTCGCAGGTCACAAGCCAGAGCCAATTCGAAACCTTCAGCCACTGCGTACCCTGCCACTGACGCTATCGTTGTCTTGTCGCACAGGGGCCGGCGACGGAGGCGTGACTGAAAATGTTTAATTTTGAATTTTGGGCAACAGTATTAGGTTTACTGCAGTGATAGCATAGTGGTTTAGATGTCGGCTTCTCATACTGGGGGTCCGAGTTCCGAATCCTGCACGTATCTCTGATTTTTATAGGTTATATGCGTATTATAAATTTAACATTTCCTTTAACGGCAAAAGAAAACATCGCGGGGATGCATGCATGCCTGAAAGTTATATGTAAAGTTCTTGAAGGCGTATGAAGTCCGCATTTACCAATCGGCATTTGGCCAGTGTGGTGGACTATTTCCTAACCCTCCTCATTCTGTGAAGAGACCACTGCACAGCTGTGGGACAATAATATATTGATGCGGATGATTAGATTTCGATTAGAAATAATTTAGAATACGAAATTATCTCTAACCTATACTTCATAATTATTCTGAGCGAAGCTATATTGATTTCCTTCGAGAGTATGTGGGTATGGGAGCATAGCATTATTATTTTTAATTTTTTCTTTCAATCTTATCACTATAATTATAATTTTTTAAATTAACACAAATTATACTCACAGCTGCATCTGTAAGGGTGCTGTAGCCCTTAGCCTCAATATCATCAATGTCGAATCCCGAGCAGAATGTGCCTCCTTCTCCATTGAACACCAGGACCTTGGCCTCGGCATCCTTGTCAAAAGCGTTGATGGCTTCCACCATCTCATGCAAAGTAGCAGCATCCAGGCTATTACGAGTTAGGATACGGTCTATATTCAGAGTAGTGATCGCACCATACTTCTCCACAACAATATCTAGAATAAATTACTTTACAATCATTATAATATTACATCGTGTTTTACACCAATCTTAAAAATCATTTTTTGTAATAAAATCATATGAAATCATTTTTATTTGTAAAATAAAGTTACAAGTTGGTACAATCATCTTGGTAATAAAGTGTTCTTATCCTGCCACTGTGGAACTTACAAATTGAACATTGTAATTAAATCGAAAATAATTTAAAAATTATATTAAAATTAAATTACATATCAGTTATCAAAATTAAAATGATTATTATTAAAAATATTCATAATAACTTTGTTGCCACAAAATGACCCAAATATCTCATCATACAACAGTGAATATAAATGCACACTTCAAATATACATTAAAGTCTCTGCCATTCATAACATTAATAATCAACAGCAATGCTTCCTAAAACTGAGCACGTATGACTGTGTTGGTACAGAGGATTATTGATAGATGGTAGAACTAGTTCGTCCAGGGAGGTACCACTGCCACCTGCATAATCTGAAGCAATTCTTGTCTTTGGGCTGGAGTGGTGTGACTATGAAATTCACCTACAGCAAAATGGCCGTCTATCTTTAGAAGTAATAACATGTCTACATATGAGCTCAGATAGGAATTCAGTCCTGTTTGAGGTTAGATGTGGGGATCCATGGGCTGTAACGACCGCTCAACATCCGGTGGCCTGCACGCTCGTTTGCTACTCTTCTCACATAATAAAAGAGGAAGCTTAACTTGGAATGTTTCTCATAACTAAGTCTGTCTCAATACTGCACTAATATTTAAACCAAGCCTCAGGAAAGCTATTCTGCTGCTATAACGCAAAATTCCATAATTACGTGTAGCAGTGGTACCGCCGCAGTCAAACCAGTAACTGTGTGTTCATCCGAAAAGAACCATGATATACTTTAGATCAAATATATGTTTCAAAACTTACTATCTACGTATTATATAAAGACTATCTTACTTTTCTTAACTTCCTCTGCATTCTTTGGTTCTTCATTCTTTTTTGCATCTTTAGAAGACTCTTTAGAATAGTTGCGAATATTAGCAATTTGAACGAATGCAACACGTCTCGTACAAATAAGATTTCGTATTAAAGTCTTCATAATTACTTATAATATGTTCTATTTAAGGAACAGGAATAATTTAAGTTACAAAGAAACCAATTAAATAAATAATTCTCCCGGCCGCAAAGACAATCTATTTCTGTTGTTTAGGTTATGTTTTTTTCTGCATACTTGACAAGTGAGATATAACTGACAAGTTGACAATTGCACTTATAGTTTTATATATAGATAAACAAACTTATAGTTTGGATACTTGCAACATTGCAATATTTACAATCAGCTTAAAATATGCAACACGCAATTAGTTTCACAGTTATTAATAATATTTATATATTCAATATCAATACCTATTTTATATTGGAATAATGGATTTTCAAAACAAAGATTCATCAATATATATATTTTGACAACATCAAGTCAAGTCCAATCTATCAAAACAAACAATATTATTATAATAGTCTGTGCTCCAAAAAACAAAATATCATTGAATTTTCTCGGTGATTTTCTGGACAAATTCTTGTGGGACACGTGTACTTGTTGAAATCCTGCGCTATTTCATCATCAGAAGTTTATTTTGCGTGCGAACGCGCGGGGTGTTTCTTTAAAAGTACTATATCAAATGCGTATAGCGTAGACTGCAGAAATGACTGAATTCAGGGACTTTTATAAAAGCATTCCTTTTTTCACACGTTACTGGTTAACGTTTACACTTGGACTAAGTATAATTGCAAGATTTGGTGCGATAAACTACAGCTATTTGGTTCTAGATTTCTACGGTTTTATATATCGCTTCCAGGTGAGTACCATTTCTTTATACTGTATAAAGTACCAAAGTCACTAACAGCAAGTCTATCCCCCACCATTTACTATAAAAAAACTTCATACCCGATATCCCAAAAGTTGCCTATAAAAAACATTTTGTATATTTACCTGTATTTTTTGTATATTTTTAGTCAACAAACTTTATTACTAATTCACAGATTGTAACATTGAACTTGCACATTTTATAACTTGTTTGTACAATAAAATGTAACCCAAAATCAGCTTTTGTATTTGCATCTCGCTCTACCAAAAAATACCTAGCAAAAAACAAAAACCAGTTTTACAAAGTTTTAATAATGAATCTAATGCTACCATTTTTCATTACACTCTTTGTTAAAACGAGTAATAAATAGAAGACGACATTTGTCTAAAAGACATTTGTTATACATGGTCCTATCATTTCTTTCGGTCATCCTTTATTGTACACCACATGATACATAAAAGATGGATCAGATATGATTTAATGTACAACAGGTTATTTTTATAACTAAAGTAGCAATCTCTTTCAAGCAACCTGCGGTCATAGTAAGTTGTCGAGCATGTCTCATCCTCTTACCTCTTCTTTTCATCACCTAAAATATGTCTACTGTGATGTACTAATATGCAAATTTCAGAATGGCTATGATTGGTGGTAAAACTATAGATCGTCCAGGCAAGTACCACCACTGCACTCATAATCTGCAGTGGTCTAACAGTCGGTAACAGCGTGGTGACTACCTTAGACCTTAGTAATGACGCATCTATGTATGACTTCAGATAGAACTTTAATTTTATTTGAGTATAGATGTGTCCATGGGCTGCAGTGACCACATAGCCAAGTACCACCACCACCTAAACAAGTAGCCTATATGCTCGTTCGTTACTCTTCAAACATAAAAAAAATGGTTATAGATTTTGGAATTGACTGTACATATTTGACATCATTGTATTTATAATATCAGTCTATGTGTACGTCACTGCTGATAAATAAGTATTGTGATAATGTCATACAAAAATGTTGCAGCATCATTGTATTATTATGATGTTTTTATTAACTTGCTAGCTTTGGGTTTTGTCTGAGAGTGAAAATATGTAAACGATTAACTTCCTAATGGCTATTAACTTTAGACTTTAAACTTTAAACATAGCTTAGATTTTAGTGACAATGCAAAAAAAAAGGTGTTATATTTTAATAAAAAAAAATTATATGCATTTATGACCTGTATGTATCTATCAATGCAATGGAATGTAGTGATTCCATTTGTAACCACTTCTAGATGTTTGAATAAACTGGAATTTTGCCCACTTATCAAAACCTGAAGACAATACAATAATTTTATGACATGGCCACCAGTATTGGTATCTACCAATACTTACTAAGATCATTGGCTCATGATAAAACAACCATATCTACAAATCTGTTAGTAACTGTATAGCAACATTGGCTTGAAATGTATTTTTTTAGTTTTTGTCCCTATAATTTTTTGTTCGTTTTGGACAATCTGCTATGCTGCTTAGTAACATAGAGTTATGAAAATTCATTTATTATTTCATATAGACCAAATTGAGAAGTGATAACTCATAAAATAAGATATGTTTGCAGTAAATGGTATCACAATGCCAAAAATCCTTTTCTAGGCAAAGTATATTAGACTTTGACCAGTAATGGAGTTCCAAGAGCTGATGGGTGACTAAATCACTATTGTTTCAGATATGGCGTGGGTTGACAGCCCTATTCTTCTACCCGATTGGACCATCGACCGGTTTCCACTTCCTGATCAACTGCTACTTCCTCTACAACTACTCTCAGAGACTGGAATCTGGCGTGTTTGCTGGGAAACCGGCTGATTATTTCTACATGTTACTCTTTAACTGGGCCTGCTGTTTGATCATTGGATTGCTGGTCAACCTGATGGTTAGCATAGATGCTTTTAATTATTATTGTCTAACAGTTTGACTATGGGATTCATCGAGATCTAGAACTCTTGCACCACTTCACAAAATAGGCTTGTTTGGTCAGAGATTTCTGTTTCATAGCAATACACTATGCAATACACCTAATATCAAGTTGTCACTGCTGCCTAAGGGCATTGCTAAAATTCAATCACAGATTGTCACCCAATAAGATTTAAGTTGGAATATCTCATATTATTTTGTCTTATTGCATCCTTCAAGTCATAACTGTAATACATACACTGTTTCTATAAAGGATATATAGATATGCCGCTGTGGACACCTAAAAAATGATTTCCCAAAAAACAAACAAAACAAATTAGTGATCCCCTATGTTGTAGATCCCTTGCACATATGCAAGCTGAGAACTCAAAAACCCAGACCCAAAGCAGATATCTAAATTAATGAATTAGATATCTGTCTGGCCAGGAATTAAACCTGAAATCCTCTGTGTATCAGACCTATTTGGTGACCATTGTACCATCCATGTCGTCAATTGTGCATTAATTGAAGACATCTATTTCTTTATGTGTTTATCACCTTAATTAAAATGTATATAACTTCTGAACAGATCTTAATGGATGCCATGGTGCTCTCAGTGCTTTACGTATGGTGCCAGCTGAACAAGGAAGTGATTGTGAACTTTTGGTTTGGGTCCCGCTTTAAGGCTATGTACCTGCCTTGGGTGTTGTTCGCATTCAACTTGATTATCAATGGAGGGTGAGTCATTAATTAAAAACATTTAATAATAAAGGCACAAATCTCTAGCACTAAATCAACAGTGACTAACGTAAATTTCTATATAAATATCTCTAATTTCGAAATTAGGCACTATCAATTTGGTCTCTAAAGTTTATGATCTTACTACTACATATATAAATTCACATTGAATGTGGACGTAATTATCAGACCAACTGTAGTACCTACAGGAACTGTAAACATTCATATTTTGGACTTCATGAGTTAGTGGGATTTTGCTTTATTTGTACCCTATATCAGGTACTTAATTAATTAACTATCTTAAATATTAATTAAACTTAAGTTTTAATAGATGCTCTTGTACTGGTAAAAATAGCCCCACAATATAGTTATTTTATAAATTTGGATGACAAGACATTTCCCTTGTATGTCTGTTCGTTTGGAACAATTTTGAGAACAGGTGCAAAAAGAATTTTCCATTAATACCGGCGATGCATTAGTGATTTCTCAAGTGTAACAAATGTGCACAGATGATGGTAACCACTTACCATCAGATGCCACATCCCAAGGTTCAATTTTTATTGTTATAAAAACTATTCTTAACGAGACTCACGCAACGACAGAAGATATTATAGGAAGCGACATTCGTTCTAACCCACTAGATATACGGAAGTTATGTGCATATTAGAAATTAATTATCACTTGTTAAAACGGCGAAGGAAATCAGAGGGTTTTTCGTAAATATCTCAAGAATTCTGCCAATCTGTACTAGGCCAGGTCTGTACAGCATGGTCGACTATAGCCTAACCCTTCTCGATCTGATACGAGGCCCGCGGCTAGCAGTAAGACAGTAAAAGGTTGATAATGAAGAAAGAAAAAACATCCAATTATGGATTTACATTTTAGATATATTTAATAGGTAAATTAAAATTTCATTGAAGATTGTATCTCTCATTGTAATGTAATTTCTTAACTCGATGTCCTCAGCGGAGTTATGGAGCTATTGGGCATCCTGATCGGACACGTGTCATTCTTCTTGCTGTTCCAATATCCTCAGGAGTTTGGTGGTCCCGCTCTTCTGACACCACCGCCCTTCCTGTAAGTATCAATGCATCTAGTTAGATATATAATAAATATGTAAAAAGTCTATAGTTTCAATATGTATTTACAAAAAACAATATAGTCTGTTCAATTATTTTCACAAAAGTACTAAATCACAATACTATATTGTGATATATACATTATGATTATTAGATTAATGTGTCTGTCTGTGTTCTCATAATAACTGGCACTTACTGGGCTCACGTCATGTGCTTTGCTACATACGCAACGTATGTTCTCATGTTAATAAAACATAAAAACGAGTTCCAATGCTGTCTGTATCTTGATAATAAATGAACTAATTTTTATAGGACTTTCACGCGTAAGAGAGAGAGTGATATAACCTACTTTTAAGAGCGAAAATGTTCATCAATTAAAAACCGTACACGAAAAAGTTAATTATTTATTAATATCAATGATTAATTCAACATATTTTCTCTCATAGGAAACAAATATTCCCGGACACAAGATATGTTGGTGGATTCGGCAGTGCTCCGCAAGAACGGGCCCCAACACGCCCCGCGGGGACCGCCTTCGGGGGGCACAACTGGGGCCGGGGACAGGCCTTGGGGGGCAACTGAGGGTTGGTCCTCCGCAACTTGCTCCGGCACGGACACTTCTCCGGCGAAAACGGGCGAGTTGTACCCCGATAAACTGTTTGTGATTAGTGAGGAAATAGGGGGAGGGGATGTGGGTGGTTAACGAGTGAAATGGTAGAAGCGGCTGTCAATTTCTATCGCTAGAGACGCCACTGTTTATGCCTTTTCATTTTAAACCTTGTAGACTTTTTAAGTCCATGTGACACCTCATATTTGAAATAATGGGCATATACTGTGCGAGCGCCATCTATAGTGAAATTTGAACGGCCCTCCACATTGTTGATGCGTTTCTCTGTGGTTATCGTAATGTAAATAAGAAAATGAAATTAATCTAAATTTTTAGGCAAGAGGAATATTGATATTGAGACAAAGGCTATATTTTCTGAATATTTCCATAATTCAAATAGGTCAATCTAGTGAAAGAAATGTTATAATGATGTGTAACGACTTACATGCTACATTTTATCAAAAAATAATTGCTATTGAATTTTCTTATTAAAAAAATGTGTGGGCAATAGGCAACAATATCTAGCGTTAAAAATAATGTTACTAGTAAAAAAATATGTATTTGATTAAACGACAATGTAAAAAAAAATTGCACTAGTTACATATAAATATAGTTTAAAAATAATAAATTACATAAATAGTACATGCAATATCATTGAATATTGCATCTGAATGTGACAGTAGTTGTTATTATTTACTGTACTGTACTGTTCATTAGGATTTAATGACATGAATGTAAAATACCTATATTGCTGATAATAGTTGTCGATGTCATAAATTAGCTCATTAACTAAAATATAGCATTTAATTTTGAAAATGAACTCTTATTGTAATTTTACTGTCGATGCTTTTGCGATAATATATTTTAAATACATTGCATTTCCTAACGACAAATACATATATTTTACATAATTATATAACACGAACAAAAGATGCGTTTTATTCATGATATCTCGTCTTGAATTTAAAGTAATATTCCATAATATTAGTATTATTGAATGGGTTAGATATAATACTTATGTTTATGGTTACAAAATAATTGAAAATAGTTCATACATATTTAACTATAAAAGTACCTTACATTGAAATGTAGTTTCGGATTTATTATTTTTCACGAATATCTCAACCAAAATAAATATAGTTATGAAATAACGATTCAAAAAATACTTTTTGTAATACCCTAACACATGGTTGCACAGACTTATTAAGACTAGGGGCCACTCGGGCAAATCATGAACTGATGGTGGGTCGGCCGCCAGAAGTATAGGTAATTAAAGACAATTAATTTTTTTTTGGTTTTATTCTGGAATAGAATTCAACATTTTTCGAATGTATGAGAGTATTATTTTTGCTGTCGGCGGGCCACTAGTATTCGACCGGCGGGCCGCGGTCTGTGCATCCATGCCCTAACCTTTGCCAGCATTTTGCCAGTCGATCTAAAACGTACCTACTATATGTAATACGTACAATTCCTTACGTATAACTCACGTATTTAACGCATATAAAAAATTGCTAGACAAAAAAGCTAAAACAAAAAAAAATTACTCCCTAAATTTTGGTAAATAATAGTCGTAAGTGTGCCCATGCTGAGTCTGAAAGTCGAAGCTACATTGAGAAGGGCAGTTGAGACTACACTCGGACCGAAAGTCGAGGTTGAAATTTCACTAAGTCTGCAAATCTAAACTGGATTGAGTCTGATCGTCTAGACTACACTACGTCTGGAAGTCGAAGGTACATTGTGTAGTAAAGTTGAGACTACACTAAGTCTGAAAATCGAGGTTACAGTAAATCTGTTAGTTCAGGCTACACAGAGTTGGAAGCTAAAGACTAGCTAAATCCGAAAGTCGCTATATTGACTAGAAAAGTTAATAAACTGATTTTGAATGTAGGCTACACTGGTCCAAAAGCCGAGGCTACACTGAATCCGAAAGTCTCGACTACATATAGTCACAGACTTTAAGACCCCTTTGACTGCGGCAAACACGTGGTTTATTGTCCACGCGCGTGCGACTCACGCATATGGTGTGGCATTTAAATATATACAATACTGCGTGTTGTATATATACAATACTGCGTGTTGTATATATACAATACAGTTGTGTTATCGCCAGGATTACGCCAGAGCGGAACCACACGTCCCGTTGTCCCACTTTGGCGAAAACACGCCAGGGCCTAAGCGACCGCACGACTATCGCTCCAATTTAAACACGCCAGGCCTGTGTAGCCACACTAGCGTTTGGGTGGGCTCCAAGACTTCGGGAAACATACCTGTTGTGATTCGAGCCGCACAGCTAATGGTTTCGAGTACTAGCGCCACAGTCAAGGTGCAAATCGCTCATCGGAATCTAATCACGCCCTTAAGCATTTGTTCGTTAACGATGAATGAGATACTTTTATTATAAACTCTTCTAATGCACTCTTTGTCCTTTTGGAAAGTTTCGTATTCATTTTATTATTTAGAACTTTTTATCATGTATATATTTACTAGTATTGTTATTGTGTATATAACATAAAAGATGCTATAAAATGTTAATAAACATAATTAAATAAACGCTGTTATTTTTATTTATTTACCTTTTTTTTATTACTTAACTAAATGTATTATTTAAATGGTACTTTAGGTACAATCAGTTTCAAATTTACTGATAGATGGGTTATATGTCATAGGAGTAGTAAACGGTCATACAAGCGCCTGGTTAAGTGGTTACTGCAGCTCATGGATATTTACTAACCACAAACAGGACTGAATTTGTACTTCTACTGCCGAGGAATAAGATGGTCGCCTTGTTGGTACCCAGCTGCAACACCTCTAACCGAAACGTAAGTTGCTTTACGGCGCATCGTAAGGGCGGCGGTAGTACCTCCCCGGGCGAAATATAGCTCTATTGCC
>DWKL01004731.1:0-10371 GCA_018249415.1 Phareas burnsi
TGGAGTTGAAGATGGGTGTTCATGGGCTGTGGTGACTACTTAACAGCAGGGGGCCTGCATGCTCGTTTGCTATTTTAAAAATATAAAAAAAAAAAAAAAAAAAAAATGTCATTGCATTTATTTCAAATGAAATGAATAAAATTGTACACTTCATGAAATAAAATGCAATATAAAACTGTTTGTAGTACTCACGCAACCGCCATCGGTCGCTATGGGCAGTAGCATTCAGACAGCATTCAGTGTCAGGAAACAAACTTTAAAATTGTTGAAGTAAATTTAGTTTTGATATCTATAATGGAATATTGTACATCATATGTAATTTCAAATAGAAAATTTGTAACTTGCAATTTGTCGACCCATCGGCAAAACGAAACGTGTGTTGGCACGTTGGTCACAATACCGGTTTATCATGCAGAGGGTTCTGGGTTGGATCCCTTGTCAGGCAGACATCTATATGAATTGGAAATTCTGTTTTGGGTTTGGTTGTTGTTTGGGTCAAGGAATTCTAGTGTGAAGTATTGAAAGCGTTACTAAGATTTAATTATTTAAATAATGCTCAATTTGAAGCCATGTATTCATATAGTATGTACGAAATTATGCGCGTATCAGGAAGCGGTGGGCACCGTGCTGCAGCAGCCGTTAGCGCTGGGGTACCTGGTGTCGACGGCGCCGCTGGGCGCAATGCCAGCGTGGTGGTGGGCGGGCTGCGCGCACTTGCGCGACGCCTGCCCCGCCTTTCTCAAGAACGCGCTGCACCTGCAGTGCTGCACCGGGCACGCCGGCGACGACTACGCGGCGCTTACGCAGCGCGCTCACCACCACCCGCTCGACTCCACCACCACCACAGACGTGCTGAGGTACTTACTCTCTTATCAGGTGATTTACCATTGATATCGCATCTATGGTGTCAAATTGGACCATAGTCCACCACGCTGGTTGTGTTCAGATTGGTAGACTTTGAAAACTTCTGGAAAACTCGTAGAGTATTAGGTTTCCTCACAATGTCTTATTTACGGTACCGTTAAAGGTATTAATTTGTAATATGCACATAAATTCCAAAAATCAAACATGTGCCTAGGTAGAGCCTTGGATCCCTAGTCTAAGAGACCAATATTGACATATCAGTGGTATCTTAATATCGGATAGTAAAAGAGTGGTAAACCACTAGATTATTACTAAATGTGGGGAGTATAACTTATTAATAGTTATTGTATCTTATCAAAGAATCAATAACAATCAATTCACTTGTGTTTAACGATAAAAAGTATTTATCCCATGTCTTAATCTAAATCCTAATATTGTTATTATTGTCTACAGGTATGTTCTCGAGGGGTATAATGCATTGTCGTGGCTAGCGTTGGACGGCACGACGCACGACCGGCAGTCCTGCCTCCCGCTCCACGTGCAAGTACTCATGCAGCTCTACCACACTGCTGCGGCACTCGCCTGATGTGCCTCATCGACGGAGTAGTCGGAATGACTCGGCCGAGTCAGGAGATGCCTTAGCGACCTGAGTGATTGTCCATGCAAGTGCAAACATAAGTAAAGTGTCCATTGTTGGTGAAGTTTGTGCAAAAAGTCCGTTTATAATGTTTGTCTGGTGTCTACGGTGTCAGTATGTACGTGTGTGTGAAATATTCGATTTTATAGTTTTTTTGATATGTCCACCTATTGCTGTATAATTTTTCTTCATAGTTTGTATAATCAATCTAATTTTCTTGAATAACGCTAGTGATGTGTTCAATTATTACAATATTACAGCGCCATTATCCGGTTGTAATGTTGTAATTGTTACATGACAATATTATAGTACATGCAAAACATAATGACACTGTACACATTACATTAGAATTGCGCTAGTAAATAGTGATGGTAATATCACTGGGTAGGCCGGAAAGTTAATTTTAAGTAGGCAATTGGAGTTGGTGATTGGATGTTGACTTCAAACCATAAATTATAAGGTAGAATGTGTACACTACCTAGATATATACAATAATGATAAATACATCGTTAAAGTTATTAAAAAATAATTTTGGTCTACATATAATTTTGTACAAAACTATTAATTACCCCTCTCTCTTATATTGTTTACAGTGTCTGATCATTATTTGATGTTCAAAATGATTATTTATGATTAACGTTTTTACTGATAAAATAATATATTTAAGATACTAATAGTACAAAGAATTTAATACAGAATGGATTTGAAAGTTAACATCCAACACTTAGTGAATATCAGTGATAACTAGATGTTTGTTTAAAGCGATGCAGATTGTTAGAATCCACATATGAAATCTTTGGACATTGTTTTCTTGTGACATATTTATATGAGAGACAGCAAATTAATATATAAATAGGTTACAACAGTGAGTTCCACAGCCCATTGTTTTTAAATATTTATAGGTTTCTGATGTTGTAGGTAATGGTCACACTTTACATGAAGGTTTTTGTGCCTCCTTCTGTTTCAAATAACCTGCAAATTTAGCAACTCGAGTGTTAAATGTGATCAAACCACAAACTACGGATAATTAGATGACGACAGTACTTAGGTAGATTAACTATACGGTAGAGTGTAAAAGTAAGAGGGCTTCGTGTGGTAAAGACAGTAAAGTTGTTACAGTATGTAGACACCCCAACGGGGGTAGTTTGTTGGGAAGATAGTTGTTATAGGCAAACATGTTGGTCTTGTTTATGGAAGGGCTCTGTTTGCTGTGTGATGTACATGTTTTAAAAAATATTGTCTGTGGTGTCGAGGATTTATATTTAAAGGATTCATAGAATATTTTACTAAGGTACTAGAGTAGTACTTAATATTGTTTAGTTTGTCAGATTTTGTATAAGTAGTGAGCAAATACAAAGACAGAGCAAACAGAGCAGTACAAGATGCCAGGGCGCGAGTCGCTTGGAGCAAACTTGTACAGATAGGAAGATGTTAAAATTATTTATATAAAAATAACAAAATATAAAATAATTAAGCCAGGATAAATAGTTTGTTAAATACAAAACGTTAACAAATCTTATGATGGTCCAATTTGGCTTAGCAATGTTTTTGAAATATATTACAGCCATTATACATTGAGATTTAGTATTGTAAGGGCATTGTACCTCCCCTCGGAACTGTCATTAAACTTCCATTACAGACTTTCTATACTCTTTCTTCCAGTCTCCCTCTCCACGATTGTCACTAGCCCCAGGTTAGGTAGATTTGATATAGAAAACGAATGTACTCTTTTATTACGTTTGCACATTTTTAACAAATTATTATATTGATTAATTGTACTTTTAATAAACCTTTCATAATATAAAGACATTAATTCTTTTACACTTTTTGAGAATATATTAATGAATATACCCTTCGGAGGGAATTCTTGAGATATTTTTATGTAAACTTTGCTATTGGCAAAGCATTTATCATGCTCCATAACCTTCACCACATAAAAATGTCTCTGTTTCATCTCATTGAATACTCTAACTGCACTATCGATTTAGAAGTCAATATTTCATTAACCTCGATGTCTTTTACTGAAATGTATGATTCTGTAAAAACAATATATTTTTTTATTTATATACCTTGACTTTATTTTGATCAATACTTACCATATCCTATGCTCTTACTTCAAATTGAGGATGTCACAAGTTACGTATTGCAGTTGTAATGTAATTATTGCATTGTTATATTGTGTAATATATATTATTGTTTTATGTTACAAGCCGGTATGAATTACCAAAGGAGTTAGCTATTTGTGTAGTGATTTAGATATTTTTTACCACCATGTTTCTGTGTGTAAGTTTCGTTTCACAGGGTTTTCAATCGTCTCAACAATTGTAACGACAAAAGAAATGACTCATTTAATTAAACATTATTTTTGTACTTGTTTTTTTGTTGGTTTTTTTTTTAATAAAATATTTTTTTAATTCGTGAGCTCGACGAAGATTGCGTGATTATACTTTTAGATACAATTATACATTAGACGAATTGACTATTGCCTTAGCACCCAACTGTCAACTCTTGTACATTTTGATACCGAAGGGAACAAAGCTCAGTGTCGATTTACGCAAATTTTGCATTACACTGAATTTATGGTAAAAATTTAGCCTTTTCTGATATACCATTATTAAGCCGCAAAGCAGGCGATGTGCAAGAACGGCGTAACATTCTAAAACTAGATCGTTAGTTAATGAAAATCGTCTTCTTATGATAAGAGTAACCGCTGATCGGGAAAATAATTAATTATTAACACCAATAAATTATGAATAGTTTAAATAAGGATAAAGAAAATCCAATAGATCATGTTTGAATTAGCATTTGTATTATTAGATGTCGTTTTATAAAATATAAAACTCATTATAAAACAGCAATGTTGATTCGTCGAATCTCCCACAGTTTTGGTAGTTATATGAAATTTTCTATTTTTAATAATAAAATTTAAGTAATAGACATGTGTGCTCAGGACGAACCGTGTAAATATGTATGGTATAATGTGTGATTGTGTGATTATAACTTTTCTGTTCACTTTAAATTAATGAAAATTCACCATTTTCAGTTCATTCGGTTTGTGCTATGTTCGTTGTTGTTGTAAAATCAAAAGCATTCAACATTAGTTCCCTAGTTTTGCTTTTAATTATTAACAATATTTTCAATAATTCGTGGTTTTAATTTGTAAATCAATGTAAAGCAATTACAAACAGCGGGGAACAAGGGCCACAGTCGCTGTTACATTGTGTCTGACGACGCACATGTTAAAACTTGAACAAATATGATAAAATCAAAGCGCGGTATTTAATGTATTAACATTCTTTTATTTTTCTTTTGATCAGATACTTTAATTTTTAACTGTAACAAAATCAGTGAACTGATGATAGGAAATTGTACAGGTTTTGTACGATAGGATGGCGCGCCGGTAACGTAAATTATTTAATTTTAGCGGCGGCTCCTCCGCGACCTAACTAATAAGAATAGTTAAATATGAAATGTTTTAAATGTGTTACAGCATTTGAGAATATTTAATGATGTTGTATATAGTTTATATTTTGTTTTGTAAAACAACAATTTTGTATATAGAATCGATTTAGGAGGGAATACCGTTGAATATTTGCCCACTTTGCCGATGACGGAACACGTTTTAAAGAAACCACTCGTAATATTTTGTACAGTTGTTAATAAGAGATTCGTAGTTGAATGAATTATTTTTAAGATTTCGTTTTTGACTTTTTTTTGTTATTGTGAATTTGTCAATTTTTGGGATGTGGGTTACAACTGTAAATAGACCTCACCGTTTTGTCAGATATTAGTTGTAAGCGGTCGAATCTGATGATTGAAGTGGAAATTAAATTTTCTAAACGGAGCAATCATTAGAAATTCGTAAATAAAATTAGCGTAATACTTGATATTAATATAACTTTATAAATAACTGTGAAAATAGGTAATAATAATTATGAATAAAATATTACATATTTAAAAGCATCCTTTTATTTAAGTAAACCCTTAAGTTAATTATTGAAAAACTATACGAATTGTAAAATACTGATAAATATATTGTTTATAAACATAGGTTTTTAAATGTTTTCATACTCTTCTTTTTCGCAAACAACCTATTGTTCTCTTTTATCATATAAAATATTCTGACTCTAACAAACAATCTCTTTAAATAGTCTATAGGAAAACATGGGCAAGGTGTATCAAATGTACAAGAATCCATTGCTCGAAAAATATCATTAGCTGCACACAATATTTTAGTTCTTTTTTGGAAATATTCAGTAAATTTACTTTCCAAAAGAAGCAAAAATCGCGCAAATTTAATAGGACATAGGAGTTTAGTTTCATTTGAATTTACAGATGTATTTTGTGATATATTCTCCTCTGAAGTATCACTGCAGTCACTTACATCATGTTTCACTACCTCGCAAGTATGCTGCTGAGAACACTTCAAGTACAAGTAGCGATTGATGTAATCAAATACATTCTTATTCGGAAACCCTAACCTGTAGTCCACAGTGGAGACTTCCAGTGGCCTACGTAAATCGTCATAAATGTCATTATTCATTAAAAATTGTATTGAATATTCAATACCAGTGTTGGACTCGTTTAACTTGTTTTTTGGTGGTTTAAGCAGATTATGTACAAAACTACGAACATAGAATCTATTGAATTGTTGACTTGTGCATTCATCCTTGTTTGTACTTAACTTTATTCTTTTAAGAAAATGGTTGAGACACTTGTGACTAAGTCGTCTCATATGAGTTACGAGTGATTTAACACCTAAACTTTTTAACTCTTCAAATAAATGCTTAATGCTTGTGATTGATATTAAAAAGCCTTCAATGAATTTAATTTTCTCAGTAACATCTTCTCCATCCGATTTCCTGACGACCCTTAATCTTTTAAATGTATACACCATATGTTCCAAAAAATCTTCATCGAATTTTTTGTTTTCCACATTCTGGTTTGATGTTGCCTTTTCTGTACCAACATTTAATAATTCTGACATGTGCAGTACCTTTTCTATAAAATTCTCAGTCTCGTCCTGAGATATGTCTTCATAGTGGAATGTACAAGGTTTTGCATTGTTTTTAACTACTTTTACTAATTGATCAATGTCATAAATGTTAAAAATTATCTTGTCATTTAACTTGAAGTAAGTATTATCTGCTGTAACTAATCGTGAATCGGATGCATAAAGAAATTCTGATCGGAGGTCTGATATAAAACATCTAATATCTAACCCAATGTCAATCAGGACTGATATAACTTCATCAATCCACTGAGATATTTCAGGGCAGTTATCATACTCTGAAATTAATGAATATGCTATTGGTTGCTTCCAATCTTCCAATATTCCCTGCACCATTAATACTATGGCATACGTGGCTGGATGTAATGTCTGCTCTCCATTTACTTCATGAAATCCAATTATTCTGTCATATTTAATCTGATAATATAAATTTGGCTTCAAAAACATGTGTCCTACAGAAACACTGCATATTTTTTCTTTTTCTGACATATAATGTACTTTACATCTCAATGCTTGTAATAAGGAAGTTGACAATCTTGTAGTTTTTGGAAGAACAAAATTTTTCAGTGACTCAACTGTAGGCAGATCCAAAATTTGTTTTAAACTTCTGTAAGTTTGAGGGCTTGAATAATACAAATTTAAAGCAAATAAGTTTGAATTGATGTTACTTTCCATATTCTGGGACTCCACATGCCACTTAATGAGCTTTGATATACCTTGAGGTAAAAACTTGCTGCATAGTTGCAAAAATAAACTCTGGTCATTGTCATTTTCTGACGATTTTAACAGACGGTTGGTTGCAGTCAATCTATCAAGTATCTCAGCATCACTTTCAGTCTGTGTGGTCTTAGAAATTTTTATAATACTTTCACAAAATTGCGATATATCAGGATGTGACTGATGAGATATATCAGACTGGCAAGCACTGACATCTATAAAAGTGTCTATTTGAAAAGGTGCATTGTTCACCATTTGTCTGACTCCATTACGAATTGAGGTGTTTTTTCTGGGCACTCGAGGAGTTTTCTTCCGTTCTAGATGGAGAGTGGGCATAGAATCCCTAGTGAGATATTTTCGATTTTCAGCACCTCTCTTCTGAACATACTTGGGCTCAAAGTGTGCTTCACATATTCTATGATTTGCTCTGGTTTTTTCATTATCCAATTTGCTTACTAAATCCAAACGATCTACAGCTACCAACCATTCATATCGCCTGAAAATAAATCGTATGTCATCATCATCGTCATCACCAACCCATCACTGGGTCTCCTCTCAGAACGAGAGGGAATACACCATAATCCACTGCTGGCTAAGCGTGTTTTAATAGACTACACACACCTTCAATTTTACAGTGAACTTTCAGATGTGTAGGTTTCCACCTGATGTTTTCCTTCACGGTAAATGTTACTCATTTCTAATATGCACATAACTTCAAAAAAGCAGAGGTACATGTGAGGATCAAACCTCAGATCCCCACATGAGACGCTGGAAATTTACCACTAGGCTATTACTACTACAGAAATAGATTGTACATTAATAAATAGTTAAGTCGAAAGAAGTCAAAAAGATTAGTAGTTATGAGTTTATGTATGGTATGAGTGTATCAATATACTAATGGTATTTCAAAATCAAACACTAGTTTATTTCTTCCTGTATGACAAGATGTAAAGTCAGATTTTATTACTATGAATTTCAACCTCTTATGTTCAAGGTTTGGATTTAAAATTTCAGGCATGCACTTTTAAAAGAGATTAATGGGTTCATGATTAATGTATGAAAACATATCGTTTTTATAATTATTATACAATGAATAATAAATGACATACTGCAAGTTGTTAAAAATAAAAGTTAAAAGCGTTATATACCTTTTTTTATCACTGGGATATGTAAAAAAGGACAAATCCTTTGCAGCATAAGAAGAAATCCTACAAACAGTACAGGTTTTTCCAACCATGTCGTTTGTTTGCTTTAGAGCGTCTCTGGAGCTATGCGGTGGTCATCTTGTACAAACAGTAGATATTTATAAAACTGTAAATATATTACGAGATAGGTAATTATAGAAGTAGGCAAAAGAAAAATAAATATTAGAGTATACTAAATAAAAATAAGAACAAGCAACTTTCCAGTTTCAACTTTCAATCAATCAATGTCAATCAATGACATAACAGATAACAGAAAGAAATTGTGGAAGCCACAGAAGTCAAGAACATGTCATCTTTAAAAAGCTAAAGCTCACTTTTTTGATTGCTTAATTAACGTTTTCAGAGTATCTTATCCTTCAATAAACACCTAAATCAACAATTATAACTATATCCAGGCATAATTTGTTATTGTGTGATGTACGGATTACTGTACGATTATCATTATTTACCTGCTATTGCCTAGAACATTGTAATAATAATAATAAGATAAGTAAGATGTCTCTAGTATGATAAATAATAATTATATGTCATAATTTCATTGCCTACTGGAAACAAAATGATTTTACAAATTTTGATTTATACACTTACTATTAATAGCTAAGTAGTCTGTGCTGTGGTTTGATCTCATTGACATTTTACTTTGACATTGGCATTAGGCATGATTTATTTTTAATTTGTAATTTATATGTTTATAGCAATTTGATGCAGTTTGCGAGAATATAGTAACTCAAGTGATTATATTATCTTTATAGTAACTGACGTTACTATTCACGGCTTCTGGATAAGTTATCTAGTACAAAATACAAAACATTACGTATTTTGAATGTAAACATGAAGATAAACGAGAAGAACTTGTGTGCGTTCGCGTCTTCTGCTATCCCCGTGGACCGCGAGGGGTGGCTGGACATGCGGGGCGAGGTTGGCAAGAGCTACCAACGAAGGTGGTTTACTCTGAAAGGCAACCTTTTGTTTTACTTTGATAAAAAAGGTGACAAGGAACCCGTGGGAGTGATCATCCTCGAAGGATGTACTATTGGTAAGATCTGTTCAAATTGTTTTATTTGTGGCTCAATCAGAACACAATCACAACAAATGTTGTGAATTGGAACCTTAGTCCAATACCAAAACATTATATGGGTTATTTATTCTACTGGTTTTTTTAATTATAGCATAGAAGTAGCAAAAACCAATCCTACCTGACGGTAAGTCGTCACACTCATGGACATCTGTATCGAGCGCCAAAAGGGTTGATATATAGTAGTAGTAGCTACCTCTGGGGACTAAGTTAGCCTATACCTCATATATACTATGGGGACTAAGTTGGTATACCTCATATAAGTGCAAGTTATCACACCATTGAAAGCAAAACATAGTAGCATTTAACTACTGTTGTAATACAGAAACTGGTGGGTCAATACTGAGAGTCCGGGATTCGAATCCCCATTCACCTTTGATTTTTCGAAACTGTGTATTAGAAATTAAGTATCAGTAGCTTAAACAGTGAAGGAAAACATTATGAGAAACCTACATAACCGAGAGTTGTCTGTAAAATTCTCGAAGTTGTGTGAAATCTGTTAACACTTTGATTGCGGCAAACACATCTATCGTGTTTTACTGTCCGAGCCACTTGTGCAGCTTGCAAGCATATGGTGCGTGCCGCTGTACTGAAACACGCCTATTGTGTTGCACACCACATGGGTTGATTGTTTCAAAAATTAGCTGCCGCAGTCAAAGTGTTAATCCGCACTTGGCCTGCATGGTAGCCTATGGCCTAACTCTTCTCATTCTGAGGGGAGACCCGTTCCCTGCAGGGTGACATTATTGAGTTGATATAGGGGATGATTTGTACATTTACAAGAAGAAATGCTGCCAGCGTCATGGGTACTCTACCCAAAGTCAGCGATGCTGACTATTTTTTATAATAAAATTATTGTTTT
>DWKL01004732.1:0-10371 GCA_018249415.1 Phareas burnsi
GTTTTTTTTTATTTTTACTATCTTATCTTATCGTATCTTTACTAAAATTCAGGAAGTGGCGACCCAACTGGATGAAACTCTTGGGTCTTTAAATGAACACGCCCCTTTTTTGCATCACCTGGAAGGAAGCCTCGGTCTTTTGAATACAAGTTTCCATCATGTCAGTGGCCATCAACTTCAGCCGTTGCTCCAGGTGAGAGCGGAATTCCGGTTCTGGCCAGTGTAGGTCCCTGATAAAGCACTGCAATGCGTCCAGCTTCCAGAACAGCTCCTCACTCGTTGCGCAGCCATTGCTGAAAAAAATTTCGATCAGCAAAGAAACATGTTACGTTTGCAATATATATATGGTTTTGCAATATGCTTTAGGTGGTAGGACTATACTTCACTCGGGGAAATACCACCGCCGCCCTCATAATCCGCCGTAAAGCTAATTTTGTTTCGGTTGGAGAGGTGCGGTTGCCGGGCACACTTATAGCGAGGCGACCATCTTATTCCTCAGGAGTAGTGAGGAATCTATGTACGACTTTAAAAATATTTTCAGTTTTGTTTGAGGTTAAATGTGGGTATCCATGGGCTGCAGTGATCACTTAACATGAGCTGGCCTGCACGCTGGTTTGCTACTCATCGAACATAAAAAAAAACATATTTTTTTTACATGTGAATACAATTTTGTCATCATCAACCCATTAATTTGCACTTTGCAAACTTTGCATTTGAACTTTGCAAAGAATTCTCAGATATGTAGGTTTTCTCACGATGTTTTCCTTCACCGTTAAAGCAAGTGATAATTAATTTCTGATACGCACATAATTTCGGAAAGTCAGGGGTGCGTGTGAGATTCGAACCCCGGACATCCAGCGAGAGCGGATGGTATCTTAACCACTAGGCTGCTCACTGCTTTATATACAAATACAATTACATACATACACGTAAATTAGGAACTTAGTTCTATTTTATAACTCTGTCTGTGACAGTCTTTATGCAAATCACGAACCTGTATGACTAAATTGCAGATTGCAAGTGACAGGAGCATCAACGAAAAACTATACGATCTTATCATCTTCTGATTTACCCTCATTGAGCGCATTTTTTTCATGTTAATTCTTATCCACATTAGGATTCCATGTCATGGGTGCTATGGATACATACAAAGACGAGGACACAAACACCCAGACCCAGAACAGAAATCTGAATTAATTATTTAGATATCTGCTTGTCAGACTGGTATGGTAACCACTGAACCACACGGGTCGTCATTTAGGATTTATAAAAATGGGACATACCCCTTGATCTCCCATTTCTCCTTCTCGAATCCCTTGTGAAGTGACTGCGAGATGGACGACTCCATAAGTTCCACGTATCGCACAACAAGCGGAGCGAACGTCTCTCTTAGATGTTCGTGGAATCTGCCGCCCTTGAGGTTCTCTGCAACAATTATATATATACATATAAATAGGTCCAGATCAGACAGACAGGTATAATTAAAGGTCAGATCAACGTCTTCGTGAACGAATGTTACGCTTAGTATACCTAAATAGCCTGGACTATCAATCCACAGAGTGGCAAGTGTCTCCCTGAAGTAATTTGATTGTCCCTATGTTACGATTAGGAAGGTGGTGATGGTGGTGGTGTTGGTGATGGTTGTGGTGGTGGTGGTGGTGATGGCGATGGTGGTGGTGGTGGTGATGGTGGTGGTGATGATGATGATGATGATGATGATGATGATGATGATGACTTCGATTTCGTCTCATTATCTTGAAGCCAAAATATTTGAAGGTTTCACTTCTACCACGTGTGAATTGCATACATGTATTTTTTTCTTTTATATTTGAAGGGTAGCAATCGAAAGTGCAGGCCGCCTGGTCTCAAGTGGTACGTGCATCGACACCCACATCTAACCTCAAAGAAACTGATGTTCAATCTGAGGTCATACGTAGTAAAATAGTCACCTCACTCTAAGAGTGCGGTAATCACGCCGCTCCAACCGAAACATAAAAACTGTTTCACGGCGGATAATGAGGGCGGCGGTGGTACTTCCCCGACGAACTTTAATTCTACCACCTATCAACCTACCGATTGTCCAGACGCGTAACCAGAATATTAGAATGTTACCAATTAGGTCGTGGGGATTGATGGTATCCGGGGCTAAGGGACGAATAGTAAATCCCTTATTAACGAATTCAGATCGTAGTTCAAGGGTACTAAACTACAATCTACTGTAATATTGTACTGAAATAAGAACAAATTTTTATTTATACGAGTGATCTAAATCAGTATGTAGGGTAGGTACGTATTTGTGTTCAACTTCAATGGGATTCTGGTCGTTTTGAATTTTGTGACAGGTGTCCATGGCTGGTAGTAAATACTCAAAAGGAAATCAAAAGTCCGCTTGCTTCTAGCATAAAATAAATCCGTTAAACCAAAAGGGCTTTAGCCTCGAGTTTTAGCCAAAGGAAGAATTGTTATCGTCTGACTTCAAGTAACCGCTCAAGATCTGTGACAGCGGGAACGAGGCTCAGCTATCTGGTAGGCGAAGTTACCAAATGATGCATAAGGGTTCTTACCGTCAGTCCTCAAGTAGTCGTTCAAGATCTGGAACAACGGGAATGAGTCCCAGGTGTCCGGGGGTTGTTCAGTCAGCACTCGGTCCATGTCTACCGCAAAGAGCGCCCAGAAGATCTCAGTGTGCTCCACCAGCAGCTCGGAGAACCACGCGAAGGCCTGGATAAAGGATTCTCTAATGATCGGCCATATCATATAAAAATGTTTGTTCTTTCAGATGGGTAAATGAGAACAATTTTTAGGTGTGAATTTTGAAAAGGGAACTGTTAATTTAAATATCAAACTATGAAACTTTTTTTTGGGTTAGGGATATTTTTTTTTATTTAAATTTATTTAAAAAATATATATTTTCATTCTGAGAGGAGACCCGTGCCCAGTAGTGGGATATTAATGGGTTGATGATGATAATGATAATGATATTTCTTATTATATTCCTTTACTTTTCCATCATGTACTAATGTCATCACGAATGTCATGACGCACGTACGTACTGGCACGTTGATTGTGGGGCAACAATACAGTTCGCTTTTTATGCGAGAAGAGTTGCAAACGTGCGTGCAGGCCACCTGATGTTATGTGATCGCTGCAGCCCATGGATACCCCCATCTTCAAACAGGACAAGCCCTATCCAAGGTCATACGTAGATGCGTTATTATTGAGGATTGAGATGGTCGCCTCGCTCTAAGGATACCCGGCACGATGTTGTGCCGTGTAGTATTTCGTATTAATATATGTATTAATAATATTTCTATATTTCACTGTCCATGAGCGTATTAAAACTGAAAACTGCGCTGAACTATGTTGGTGTCGTTTTAAATTATTAGAAACGGCCACATCTAGTAGCTAACTATTTTACTATTAACTGTTTATGATAATTTCTCTAAAAACTTCCGAATTTCAATTCTAATCTCTCTAAGAAAAAGTCTATTACATTAACTTGTACTCAGCTGGTGCTTTTATTTATCAAAATACTTTGAAAATGCCCATAATACATAAATGGTATAAATGATTTCAGGTATACAATATTTTGATAAATAAAATAATGGTGATATCGGTAGTTATTAATAGATTTATTGATCAAATCCATGCAACAGGACACAGTATGTAACAAAGGACGGAAGCTCCAAACTACTAAGAATAGGGTGTCTAAAGCTGGTTTATAAGAGTGATATATACATAGATGGTAATATTGTGATCAGAAATATTGTGCTATATAAAGTATGTTGATTTTTAATTGTGTTTAGTCAAAAATGTTTTTCGATCATGTATGTGCAAGCTTCGAAAATACTAAATACTTGAAATAGCGTTCTACAAAAGCAAAAAGTTTGTAATGTAGGTATTTTCAAATGTATTGTAATTGTTATTGGTATGGAATAGTGAGTGATAAGTTGTTGTTTCAGAAAATATCTAAAGGGGCGTTTATGACGTAAATCTAGAAGATACTCTTTGTTTGAGACGTGATATAATCCTGCCAATACCGTCAAATTCATATCGATTTCGCTATTTTTTTAAAACACTTTTATTACCTTCGCTTGTATGTATCTTTTAATGTAACTGAATCTCGCGATTAAATTTAGGTTCGAATAATTTTGAATTTCGCACCCGTATCTAGACCCGATGACAATACAATAATATCATGACTGTGACCTGGTATCTTCAAGATCATCAGCTCGTGATAAAAATGACCACAGCTGCGCGGCAGTTAGAAACTGTATAGCAACAATGCCTTGAACCGTGCTCATTTAGTTTTTCTCATTACGTATAATTATTTAATTTTAAACTTTGAATGTTTAGGCCTAGAATAGAAATTCAACTTGTACAGTGTTTTCGAGATTACGATGTCATTTTGCAAATAATGGACACATATTTGTAAAGCGACTATGCTTAACACATATGTGCCTACTATTTTCAAACTTCAATTCAATTCAACAATTCTTCAATTCAACTTTCAACATTTTTTCAGTAAATTCTGTGAAAGTATGTATGTGCTTTCGAAAGGTATGTTCTATATTAACATATTGCATCATATAAGTATGAAGTTTTATTGTTTTTATTTACCGTAATACGTTTATACAGAAACGGTTTAACATTTGAAACATATTGATAAAATTGTGTATACAAAAACTAACTTAATATACCTGGTAGAATCTATCATACTATTTATATCAATTTAATTTTATTTTGAAGTAAAACAGTAGAGCCCATGCTGCCTAATTATATTTACTAAACTTTTCGGTTCGACAAAAATACATAACTCTGTCAGGGTTGTAATTTTAAAGAATTTTTTAAAACGGTAGAGCCTATGCTGCCTAATATTTACTACGACTTTCCTGGTTTCACTAATATGCATAACTCTATCTGTCATCTTAATGGAATGTTACCTCATTATTTTATATGTATTATTTTCGTTACCTTGGTATAAAAAAATTAATTTTATCATCAAAATAGTCTATGAAACGTACAAACGTCATATGTTACTATACTAAACGTCTACATCAAGGTCTAAAAGTAAATACAGTTGTAATTTTATTGTCATCGAGTATCTGAACACTGTATCATTGGTCCCAGTATATAGTTGCACGTCTATATGTTCTCTCGAGGAGATTCATGCAATGTCCTCAACTCATTACCGAATCACTAAACAACTTTACTAAGCTTGCTTAAGCGTGACTGAACTATTCATAAACGTCTCGTGTCTACGCCTCTTAATCTGTGATCAAATCATAGTGAACGATGATCAAGATTGAGTGAACAAATTGACAAGTGATTCGTTCAGCCGAGCAATCAAAATAAGTAGTTACATTTGGTTGACCGCTAGAGTCCGGTTTTGTGTTATAAACCTGCGGAGAAATAAAAGATAAGATAGAGGTGGAATACAAAGTTATATAGAGCTTACTGCGTATTACTAACGTCGATAAATGAATACGGATATATTTGAATTAAAACTTACCAATGAAAATGCTTTTTAATCGATATTACATTACATTACAAGAGATCAATAAAAATGATTTTATAATTCACTAAAGATACAAATGAAAAGAATTGTTGACGCAAAAATAAGATAATCCGTAAATCACTTAACGACCAAGCCACATAAAATATATAAGTCATTAATTCACGTAAACAAAATCTCTGTTTATTTCTAAATAACGTTAAAGATGCAACTGACTTGCAAATGCAATATTTAAATGGACAGGTTATCTTTATGGTAATGTATGTTATATATTTTTAACAGATAAATTATATTATTAAAAATGTTAATAAGAGATAAATATTATAACAATAGTTCATTAAAAATAGGTCAATATTTTAATAACAGTTCAACAGATAATAGTTTTTGAAATTAGTATATTATAATTATTTTAAATTCATTGGAACAAGCAGACATTAAAAGAGCCTATGAACGATAACAGTCAGTTGCCATCTTAGGTGTACACTACGAAACATATACCGAGTTTTATTAGACGAATCACGGAAGAACAGAAAAAAATTCGTTGTGTACTAACAAAGCTGAAAAACATTTACTTCAAAAACGATTTCTCAAATAATATTAAAGGTAAGATTTTATTGGTGTTTGGTTTAACTAAACTTTACTTCTAGATGCGTGTCGACGTTAAAAGAAAACAAGATTTTTCAGCTTTGTTTTGAATAAAATAAATAAAATAACTGCTTCATCATTCCCCACACTAATAGCGACAGGAGTTGGGTGCTATTTCAGTGAACATTGACATCGTATTTCGGTAAAATTCTTTAAGTAAATTTTGCTCGAATCCCAAAATTCCAATTAGAATTATCTATTTTTCTTAACGGATTTTCCGTAGCAGTGAAGTGCTAAATGTATGTACCTATATTTTTTTCAGATAAGTGTCCATGATTATTAAAATTTAATAAAAAGGAAATAATTCTTTTGCAAAAAAATAATTCTCTAAAGAATCTATTCTGGATATTTATATTTTCATTACTTAATATATACACGATATTTTGAATTTATTTTATGTGATTCCATTTTTAAATATTATTAACCATAAACTTTGCTTTAAATAGTAAAAAGAGATTTCTTTCATTTTCGATTGCCAAGATTTACAACGATTACATTTCGATGATAGTTTAAAAACAAAGTAGTTTTTTTTTACCACAAAATGATAAATATTTTTTTATTCAATGTAATAGTTTAAAATATCTACTTGAATCAGAAAATTTAATCAATACATTTTTTTTGTAAAATAAAAAAAACATCTTAGAAAATTTTACCGCAATAGCAATCACGACAGTTAAGATAGACATCCATACACATTTTGTCTAATTGTCTTGACTTGCAACTTTCCATATTATTATATATAATACTTTTTCTTGATATCTCCATTGACACGTTAAATTCTTACTTCTGATTCCTTCTAAGTTGGTTTAAATTTGGCTCCTATCACCCATTTGACGTAGCCAATGAAATAATTTCAAATTTAATTACCGAAAGAACGAGTTAATTCATGTTAAAATTAAGACACACCTTATCTTTGGTGGCTACCATATAAAATTCTCCGAGAGCAAAAGGATCTCGAATGAAACGATTCCAAAAACTAAGTTGCACTTTAAGACAATTTATCAAAACACATCCAGGTTGAACCCTCAGGATTACCTCGGCGTAATGTTCTTCGTTTTGCTGCAGAAGGTCTACACACAACTCCGCCAGACGGATCAGGTCTTCCAGCTTCTTTGCAGGCGTTACCATAGTCTCTCCTCTCAGATCCTCTGGGTAAGGGGTTGGTAAGATTAGTTGGTTGGTTAACGAAATAATGGTAGTCAGTGCTAAGATTTCGATCCCTCGCGCTGTTGGTCCGGGGTTCGAATTCCGCACGCACTTCTGATTTTTCGAAGTTATTTGTATATTAGAAATTAATTATCACTTGTTAACGGTGAAGAAAAATAAAAACTTATACATCTGAGAGATCTCTGTGAAGTTCTCAAAGATATCCACACTAAGATATCGTGGTGGGCTATGGCCTAAATCTTCTCATTTTAAAAGGGGACACTAATAAGTTGATAATGATTTTATTTTTTTACTTATACACAAAAAGATACAACGAGAAATAGGAAAATAGTACAAGGCCTGTGGTTATTCCTTGACGGAATCTCCTCCAGCAAACCCGCAAAAGGAGAATTGAATATAACACCAAACTTAGTACGTACAGAACAAAATATAATATATAAATATTATATATTCTCATAAGTATAATCTAATATAGTCCAACAATAGTCTTCTTAAGGTATGATAATACATCTAATATATACACAAATATATATACTTATATAATATTACCAAAATCAAAGTAATACTCTTTTTAAAGTTTCTTAAAAAAGCACCCGAAATCTTTAAAAATCAGAAGATTTATCGAATATTTTACATTAGGCCGAAGGGTATTTATTCAACACCTTAACTGCGTGAACAGTGACGTAGTAGGAGTAAAAACTGGATTTACGAAAAGGAAAATTCCATATATCGTTAGGAATGTTCACTATATCGTACACCAATATCTTGGGGAAATTTGATTCTTAGGCTGAAATAATACTTAAGAGGGATAAATATTAGAATGGATAAATATTAGGATGGATAAATATTAGGATAGATAAATATTAGGATGAAAGTAACAACCTTCGATATTAGCCTTCTGGCTCAGTTGAGTGTAGTTCAGCAGGGCTGCTTTCTCTAAGCTGCTCTGAATCAAGGCACGAACGTCCTCCGGGGCTACCGGCGTCACCACATCCTTCATCAGGACCCGTTCTAGGAGCGACAGTGTAGCCTGAAAATTAGAACATGATAGAAATAGCTAGCAGTATTGATATTACGTCATTGTAATACCTAGACGTTGTAAAATATGGTACAACCCTCCGTACTTCGACTCTGAAGCGACCACCAACACCGCTTTGTGCCTGACAATAGCAGTATTAAGCGTTAGTGTGTTTTCCTTACAGGGGGCGATTACCCACACTCACCCATCACACCATTTTACTCCTCATTGTTCTGCCTGGTCCACAGTTCTGATGTTAAGTAGCCCTTGCAGCACATCGACATCTGTAACCATCTGTATAGGAGCTAACACAAGCATTGTAACTGCGAAGGACTAAGCTGGAACGCCTCATGTAAGTGCATAGCTGCTACTGCAATCAAATTACGAATCATATACAGATGATTTTAGGTATTTGATTTTCAGAAAGTACATTCTCTTCCAATAAAATGCTTTCTTCTGAGGATCTTCTACCATCTATAACTATTCCAATTATAGTTCGACCGAAAAGTACTACCACCGTTCTCATAATCATGCCAAGATGCATGTACTTATGTTCTCAGATATGACTTCAGTCTTGTTTGAAGTTAGATGTGGATGTCCATGGGCTGCAGTCACCACTTTACATCAGGTGGCCAGTACGCTCGTTTACTACTCTTATCATATAAAAAGAAATTGTTAGATCAAATCAATCTTTCATCGTTTTGGCTGGCGATGGTCCCATCACAGTCCAACCATGAAGAACTCTTATGTACATATTAGTGATGCGCCACATAAGAAACCCTAATGTTGGGCAATGGGTAAAGAAATTGTCTGTTGATTTATAAATAAAAAAAAAAAAATCTACCTTCAAAGCTCCTTCCGGTCGTCCGAACGGGAACGCGTGTCGGAAGTTGGTTATCTGATCCTGGAGCAATGTCTTCAGCCTTTCCTTGATTTCCGCGAACTTCTCCTTCTCCTGGACGGTGATGCTGCCCACGCCGTCGGGCCTGCCAGGCAACGTGGCCGTACTGTAAACCACTCGCCACTGGGGCTTACTCTAGTAGGGCACAAGCAGGAAGGGGTCGGAAGAGAAGCTGGCGGTACTTTATCCAACTTTACGTCATGTTTAAGTTTAGGTTAAGTTCTCTTGCTTTTGGACACTATATATCTTGATTAATGTTTCACTTTTGGACAAGACAAATTCAATCGAAAAACTGATTTTATTTTTTTATTTATTTATTTTTATTTGGGAAATAAAGGATGTTGAAATAAATGATAACGTAAATATAAATTTATTGAATGTACATCATCAAAGTTTCCACTAATAAATTATACATATTTAAAATAATTTGGAGCAATGCTTATACAGAATTCGCAGTTCGTAAATAAAAGATAATGATCGAGTCAGTACTAGATACAAATTGCAATATCCTGAACAATCTGCCTTATGTCCCTTGTATTCACTTTTTGTGGCATTAAATGGGTCTAAATTATCCACATATCTGATATGCACGTTTCCCTCATAGTCAATGAAAGTATTTCTCTTGAAGAAAGTTTGGGGGAAGTTCCCCCTCTGAGAGTGGTTTGTATGTCTCACTGCCTATATATGTATATAAGCAATAGATTGTTACACTTGTAAAATAATTTTTATAAGAACATTTACTTATATAGCTAGCTGGCAGCTTTCCGTTTAGTTTTTTTAATATAAAATATTAATATCAAAATGTCGTTGTTGATCTATATGTTTTTTCTACGGCCATATTTTTGTTTGTATTTTTTCTTTTCTAATATATTTATTATCCTGATATTAATCTCGTCTTCTTCGAGGGAAGCCTCTAACGGTTGTCACAATATTGTACAAGGATATTTGGAAAGACTTGGAAAGACTTCAACTAAGCACGAGAAAGATTACGTCTAACAAATCAATTAATGACAAGGCATTAAGTTTTCAAAGCGCTCGTAAATGTTCGCTGACACACAGTTACGTGTCCTTGTAGGGTTTGGAAGAGACATTTCATGGGAAATACTTTACAACATGAAAGATCAT
>DWKL01004733.1:0-10370 GCA_018249415.1 Phareas burnsi
TGAAGCAGTTGTTGTGTTTCGGTTGGAGAGGTGCGGTTGCCAGGCACACATATAGCGAGGCGACCATGTTAGTCCTCCATATGATCTCGGATAGAGCTTCAATCCTATTTGAGGTTAGACCCAGGTACTTAACATTAGGCGGCCTGCAAACAGGAGAAACAAATGCTCATCAAGCATAACAAAAACTTAAAGTTTTGAATGCTCTTATTATACTTTATACGCGGCGGCAAAATGTCAATTTACAGCCGATATCTGCAGATAAGCCAAAATGATCGTCAAAATATTTTTTATTTCCCATTTACCATCAAAATGTTTTTATTTCCCATTTATCGTCAAAATATTTTTTATTTCCCATTGATCGCCAAAATATTTTTATTTCCCATTTTACTTCGATTTTAGGAAGAAATTGTAGGGAAAAGGTTAAATAAAATCAGTTAACGTTACATCCAAAACTTACTAGTAGCGCACTGAGCGTGAATGGGAATATTTTACCTGAAAAATATTTTATGCGTGTCAATATAGAGACTAGAGAGTCGCATAGGATGAGTTATGGACAAACACGGGTTGATATAGTTAGTCGCTAAATTTAAATGTAAATCGAATCAACAGTTGGATTTTTGTTATTAGATTTAAAGGATTTATGCTACCGTTTTATTGACTTTAAGTAGATAAGGTTAATAATTTTTGGTATTCGATTAAAAATTAAATATTTGACAACCTTTAACCAACCCTTTAACATTATAGATTTGGCAATCGTAATAGCATTATGTATCTCTTGAAGAAATAATTTGCTTTTAAAGTGTATTTATATTTCTAATCGAAAACCAAAACGAACGTTGTCAAGTGAAGTGAAAGTGACATCATCTAGTTAGATCTGATTTTTACCATGAAGTAAGTCGTGAAAGAACATTCATACATATTTATTTAATGTGTCTAATTATTATCTTATTTTTCCTTTAGATTATTCAAACTTGATAGTAAAGACATATAAAGTAGTCTCAATATAAGAAATTAAATGTAATCATTCTGAATAATATGTATAAATGGACTTCTCATGTCAAATGTTGAATGGAAGCATCTACATTGAAATTTTATGACATTGAAATTTTATAACATTGAAATTATATAGCATTGAAATTCTATAACTTTGAAATTTTATAACATTGAAATTTTATAACATTGAAATTTTATAACTTTGAAATTTTATAACATTGAAATTTTACAACATTGAAATTTTATAACATTGAAATTTTATAACATTAAAATTTTATGACATTGAAATTTTCAAGCTATTCCCACACAATCTCTACACCATCATCACATCGCTTGTTTATCGATTTCTCAAAGTTCCAATATGCTAGTTTAGAGAACACACGACGATACACGCATGAATTACATTTTGGTAGATTTGGTATAACATTTTTGGTCGACAAAAGTATGTAGATGCTTTCAATTGTTTACATACTTGTTCAGTTGTTTTGTGGTCAGACATTTATTATGGAGCTAAAAGATTCAAGGAAATTCACAGATTTTAAACTTTACAAAGCTCATAAACTCTACCCTGTCTCAGAATTGGTCCCAGGTTGTCCAAAATAATGTTATTTTCATGATTACGTTCCGCCGTGAAGCAGTTCTCGTGTTTCTTAGGGACTTATAGCGAGACGAATATTTTACTCCTCGGGAGTAGTGACGCATTTACGTACGACCTCAGATTGGATTTCAGTCCTGTTTGAGGTAAGATGTGGGTATCCATGGTCTGCAATGATCACATAATATAAGTTAGCCCGCACGCTCGTTAAAAGGAGATTTATGAAGATGTGAGAAGAGTAGTCTCACATAAAAAAGCAACAATAATATGACAACTGTATGTAGATACATTTGTTACAATTGTAGATACATTTCAACTTACAATTAAAATTGTCATGTTTACGTAATCACAGAATTGCCAGGATTATTTATTATGATGTTGAATGTGTATTGTATAATTTTGTAAAATAAAACTAAGCTTATTAATACAACTAATAATACTATATGAGCACTGCACTGTATTGTATGTACGTGTGTCCGGAGCCCCAAGACAACTGAACAACACACACTATTTTACAAACACAAATAGATTGAGCGCGACGGCGAAGTAGGCAGGGCGTGGGTATCTAGACCATATTGTTATGGAAGAATTGACTTTGGAGTGAAACGGCGGAAAGCGGTGGTAATATTCCCTGAACCGTCTTAAAACATAAACAGCTAACATAATAATTTTGGTATACCGAAAAAGTCTTAAATTATAATGTAATTATACATTTATATGTTCAATAAATAAATTTATTTCATTTCAAAAGTCATGGTTTCATCAACTTTTTTATAAACTTTGAAAATATAAAATCAAAACAGTTTAAGAAACATCCGAGTACATACAGACAGAGAGGCAGCGACGTGTATGTGTGCCTCCTGTATTTAATTATTTTTAAAAGTATATTTGTCGATCTCAATAAACAAAGTGTAACAAGAATATCGAAACGGGCAATTTATTGCCGAAAGTCTCCATTTTGTCCAATCACCATTGGTGACAATTATAACTTTCTGACACCTGCCGTTCCACTCAGGGGTTGGCAAAATACGGTATTATTCCTCATATCGGTTATCATCCCCTGGAGAACCACCCAGAGAGGGTACTCTCCAAAGTACTTTCTCAGTTTTCGACCCGAACTCCCTATGCTACACCCACACCATATCTTCATGAATTAAGCCGTGACATAGGAAGTCCCCACTATAACCGCTTACGAAGAACTCCAATCAGTTTACTGGCATAATTTGAAAAGTTGTCAATCAAAACCGACCGCGCCGTCGCCGCCGTTCCGCTCAATCTACGCCGCCGGCAACGACCGCACGCATGCCCAACTTACCCCGTACGGTGTGCTAGACCGATGCAGTGGAGCTCGCCGAAGAACGCGTCCAAGCCAGGCTGGAGCCCGCAGCCCATGCAGGCCACCACCGGCGCGGGATACAGGCCCATGGTAAGGGAACTTTGAACTGATAGGTGGATAGGGAAATTGTAGGGATATTAAGAAGGGCGTACAGACATAGGGTAAGGGAACTTTGAATTGAAAGGACGTAGGGATATAAAAGAATGTTAATGGAGTATACATGGTTCCCTCAACTTTGAATGATTGCGACACAGAAAAATAACAAATATTAAGAAGAGTGTATAGTATTGTAGGAAGGGAGAGTTGAAGTTAGATATTTTTGAGAGGTCCAGACTTTAACGAGGAAACTAGAATGGAATGATATTGTGTATAAAAAAAGATATTTGTAATAAGATATCTTTGATTAATATCATTTGTAGATATATTTGAAAAGGCGTTTAGTGTAGTGCAAAAGTATTGTTGATATTAAGGGACTTATTAACTCAGGACACGAAGATTGAGATTATGTTGACCATTCTAAAAGTCGAAAAAAAGTGACGTTCTCTAAGGTGGGATATTCTATGAACGTTAGTTACATTTCTTAGATAGATTTCAGATGCCTTAAATATTATATTTATTATTGAAGTTTGGGGAATTAATAAGATCGATAAGACCTAAAATAGATTGAATAGTAAAAGAATTTTGATCAAATTTTTACTTCATCTCAATGATTTGAAATATTTGAAATCATTGAGATGAAGTAAAAATGTACGTTTGAATAAGCTTAGAAAAAAGATTAAGTTATTTTCGTATCGAGGGGATTATCTAGGGGTAAAAAATGTAGACTTTTCATCTCATAGATTTTTAACAATTATTTTTATTATTGAAATTAATATTGTGATAATCTACTCGCCTAACGAGCTAATTCCGCACAGCATTACTACCGGTACTACTTAGGTAATATTCTAAATTGCAAATGCTTCACACTCTAATGGCGCATCATCAGCGACCTCTGTCTATCGCTTTCGTTGTTGCATAAAACCAACGATCTACTCTAGCTCTGCGCTATTTTAAACTCTTGTCCCCTCGACTTAAAGCTCATTGTACTTTATTTTTGATTTATAATTTTTTTTTTATTACTTTGAGCATTGTATATCTTTTGTTTTCTTCCCGTAGCATGCCAGCATCCCTTTATTTTGCGTTTTTCAGGGCCCAGGCATGACTCTCCCACCACTGCCCCATACATTACCCCATACGTACCACCCCCCGCATTTATATATGGTAAGTTGCTGTTTTTATCGTTTTTTTTATTTTTTTTATTTTTGCTTTGGTTTTTTAGTTGGATAGATGTCCCTTTTCCCCATTCCGCTTATATGAACAAATGTTTATATTGTTACGATGAGCTTTTTATGTAAATAAATGTAAAGATATTAACGAAATTTTATCTTTTTGGTATACAAGGGTTAAAAAAATCAGAATAGACAGATTTTTTTTTTTTTTTTCATTTTTTACGATGCAATTTTCTGCCGAATCCAGGTAAAGTATACGAAAGTAAAACGAATGCTATCATTGCACGTGTGTGATAAGCATGGCTAGTGTTTTACCACTGTGTGTGTGTTGATTCGTGCTGACAAACTTATCATACTCATCCGAATATACTTCAATAACATATTATATCTAACTTCAATAACATATAGTACTTCTTGTTTATTTCACTGTATGCAAAAACTATATTTAGCGAAATGTAGAGAGTATTTTTCCCCCCCTATTCAGGAAATTGTTTGAGGTTTTTTTTTTCAAATTTTAAAGTGCATATGCGTAATAAAAGGTCAAATTTAAAATACGATTGTAAATATTAATTACATTTTTATTTAATATTCTTTTCATTACTAGTATGACACGCGGTTATGAATTGATTATGCCAGGGGTTCCCAAACATTTTCGTTTCTCAGCGCACGAGTCCAGTATTTTTGGCGTCCTGTCTCGATCGACATATGGTGCAATTTGTCATGGCACCCCCCGGTAGGAATAAAAATTAAAACAATCTCAATCTGAGGTTCACAATGTATTTATTGACACGACTTTCGCCACTCTCATTTACCTTGTTACGGCTTATGATATAATAATTTTGACGTTGCATTGTAATTTAAAATCTTGCAAATTAGTTCAATCGTTTGTATTTTTTATTTTATTTACTACTCTATCGTATTGGGACATGTAATGTTAGATGTAGTCTGGATTATTATTAAATAAATAAATGATAACAAACAACATTGTTGTTTGTTCTTGTTTCCAAAGAGAAAACGGGAGCGCCTCGCGGCGCCCCTGTTCAATCTGTGGCGCCACAGGGCGCCGCGGCGCACACTTTGGGAACCCCAGGGTTATACCACTTAAATATTCATTTATAACTTTCAAAGTACCTGAAAATGTTACGTTTTTAAATAAATAGGTTTCATTGTTTAATTCACTCTACATTTATAGTGAATTATTTAAACACAAATACAAATGAACCGTCCGACCTGAACTCGCAGTAAATGGTTACATTCAGAAATACTCCCAAACTGAAACATTCGTAGTGCCTTCCAAATTCACAGCCGGATCATAGACTGTGCCTTGTGTAACTTGTAACCCAACCTTGTGACGTTCCAGCAACAACCGGGCATGGTAATGGGGATGAACGCAACTCCAATGATGCCCATGGGGGCGATGCCTCCCATGCGACCGCCCGTGCCGCCCCAGCCCACCAACCAGTTCAGTTAAACATCACGCCAAGAGAAATATTGAAGGACAGTAACTTAAAGGAGATTGGATCTAGGTTACTGGTTTAAGGGATTCTCATCTATTTAGGTACATTGATCCGATAATCGATCTCACCGGATCATAAGATCGATATTTTTAGTCGACGTAGAGATTCCATAAATCGATTCAGTTCAATATATTCATGCCCAAATAAAAAAATCTTTTTAATGTTTTCATTATTCAATATGTTACCTTTAGAGAAGATTTCTTTAGAACTGATAGTTGGGTCGGGAGATACATCTTATGCTACATAAATAATTAAAATCGACTGTGATTTTATATTAGAATCGATTTCGAATCACCATCCCTAGTTTGTTTCGTGTACTGCCATACATAATAAATACTGTTTCAATACGTAACGAGAAAGAATAAATTCTTGGTTTATAATACCTCATATAAACTAATAAATATTCGATTAATATCAACTTTTTGTCTAATCGATTCTAATCGATTAGTAAAAGAATGCAATAGTTGCATAAAATCTTTTTAGTTGATAAATTTCATCATATACATATATATTTATTTTCAAAACTTGCAATATTATTTTATTTATTGTTATCCTTAGTACATATTTTCCTTTCAGTCGATAAAGTCATTATAATGGTCACATTACATAGACATAGATCCAATCTCTTCTAGTTCAGAACACGGCTCCGTGCTACCCAGCATCGACCCGTGGGTCCTACCACACCACGCTATACTTAAGTCACGGAAAATGTGACGTCAGTAATGTTATTTATGTACTCATAATCGTTGACGTTGTTTATAATCTGAGAAAGACTCGAGTTTAATTATAAATCCCACAAAATAAATGCTTACAAGTGTTCTCGTTCAATTAAAATGCTTATGAGGACGATTCATATCAAGGCACACACTGTATTTGACATTGTGAAGGACATCCGTAATCTGGATGTGGCTCCATCATCAGATCTCGTCAAAACATAGTTAAGAACTATTCCTCATCGTGCTAATTAAACACGAAAATTTAATTGTTCAATAGAAAACAATATTACAATGACGCAATTGTCATATTTTGTGGAGTTTATCGTGTTCAAATTATGAATAACGTCATCGGTCGTAATCCAATGTATATACGATGTTTAATATCTTAAGATAATGGTATGCGCAAGGACAGATCGTGCCATCTTAAAGCTGACTAAGGCAGGTAGGTGGCTCCACAATCGATTTTTGTATTTTTTTTTTTGTTGGAAGTGTTACCAGATTCTGTTTTATTTTTTCCTCTCGGAAGAAAAACGTGCAAAAAATATACGAAAAAATCTATCGCCGACCAAACTACAGATCAAAAGTCAAAAGTCAATGGATTCACTTATATGTCAATAAATCTATGACTCGACAAAATTCACAGACCAACCGACCGCGTACAGCCGACCAAGGTCTTACGCTTCGTCTGATCGGCGCCCGGGCGTTTGTCACTTAACCTTGCACGTTTAAAAACTTAATTTTGAAATTAGCAAGCTTCGCTTAATTGTCAATGTCGAGCAAATCCTCTTAGTATTAGTTTCGCTCTTATGATAGAAAAATTGATTGAGAATTTTTTACATTTCTAGCCAAATCCGGTCACGATCTTATGCTTTCTTCTTTAAGTGAAATTTTCTTATGAAACGGTGCGCAGAGTGCATAGCGTATTTATTTGCGAGAACATTATCAGCGGACATCACATTCCATATTGTACAAAAAAGAGAAAAAAATAATTTTAGCGTCGCTTTGAATCGTCTATTTTTTGATACGTAGTCACTTTTCATTCCACCTTTGGAAGTAGTCAGCATTTACGGAAAGGAATTGGTGGATTAAAACGCTACCGTCTGGGGCAAAGCGTATTAAAAAAAGCAACAGACTCCAATCTGAGCGTTCAAACATTTCATGTGGCTTTGCTTTTGACGGTAAGATTAAAAAGGTATATTAATGTTTCAAATCTTACGTAGTTCATGTAGGTATCGAGTACCCGTATTGTTATTGAATATATCAGATACGCTATATATTATGTGTATAAATGATAATAAAATTGTGTAGTCATATTATATTTAGATAAAGAAAAGTGACTTTTGAATGTCGAAAGTGACTTTTGAATGTCGAAAGTGACTTTTGAATGTCGAAAGTGACTTTTGAATGTCGAAAGTGACTTTTTTGATGGAAATATGTTTAAAATGTTGTCTCTATATTCTCACGTAATCTTGTAAAGGAGCTAAGGGTGTTACGGACTGAAAGATCCAGTCTGAAATATAATAATATTTACTATACTCATCAAACAACACATACAAATATTAAGCGAGAAAAAATATATGTTTGACGCCTTTTAAAAAAACGGATTAACGGCGAATATTTTTTATCTGTGACGCTCTTAGCGACAACCAATATGATTATTACATATGTATAGGAGTTGTCGTATTAGATTGTTATGGAACTAGATGTTACTTACGGGTGTGTGTATATTTTTCTGTACGGCTGTTATGAATATATGGACTAGGTGCTTGTGTGGCCGAACTATTATTTGATTGGCCAATGGATTTCTTATATATGAAAATTGTTTAGACCGATTGCCGGAGTATCCATGCTGATTCAGAACATAGACAAGCTAATACACCAGGATCAATCTTAATTCACAGCGTAGATAAATGGAATCTTTTAATATATCAGTTCTTACTGTTCCTTTGCTAAAATCATAGGGAATCGTTAAGGCTAGGTTACACAAATCGTATCCTGGGATGCTAGATAAAGGGACTCTTATCTATTCTCGTATGTGTAGTCACTCTTTTGTGTAGTAGAAATGTGATTAATTTGGCAAACAGACTGGATATAATAAAGATTCGAAATTCCCATACGCAAGACCAGTATTTTGTCCTGCATAATAATGTATCTTAATGTTTTATTTAAATATAAATATATAGGAGACATTGCTTAAGAGATAATAAATATGTTTGGAATTATCCTTGCCCAGTATATTTGTATAATTGCTCAATGCTTTGCTTGCAAAGTGATTATTGTTTAATTATTAATTAATTATTGAAACTGAATTATTGATTACTTTCATGAATTTAGTTATTTCTTTTCAATGTACAAGCAATCGGTCTGAGTTGAAGGGAATATTAATTACTGGCAATTAATCATGTAACATAAACCAATTAATAAATTTTAACATTATCAAAACGCTTTCCCTGAAAGTTTTTGAAATCGGAATTATATGTTACTTTCGGCTTCATAGAAACATTTATTGTTAAGTTTTATCGACGCCATAACCGTTGTTTTTTACTTTAAATACAATAAGAGCTTGTTCAAATGCTAGATTTATAAAACATTTTGTTTGATGTGATATTATGCTTTAAAACAATTTAAAGTATTACTACATATTTTTGAAACTTCAAAAGTGAGCATTTGAACTAAGTATTACTTAAAACTGTTGCCGCTACTTTATAGTTTTATGACTTTGTTTTCGTCTGTGCTACGTGTGAAATTTACCGGCAATATATATGATTAATGTAACACCTAGGCCTGGAACTCACGTGCTATTTAAAAGGCGTTACTTGCTGCGAGGCAAATGCGGCTATTTATTTTTACTTGAAATGGCATATCCACACGTTGACATCAATGATAAATCGCATTATTATAACGATACAAAACGTAATAAAATGTTGGCAAATGTTTAATTATACTTTGTAAAAAGTGACATTTTAGTTCGTGTTCTAAAAAATTAAACTCCATATTTTATTTAAAATCCATATTTTTAGCTGGTCGGGACCGTCCTGCTTATAGATAATCGTAAGGTCGCTTTATACGCAAAATGTACTTTAAAAAAGTACGTTATTATATACACAGAATAATATAAGACGATAGAAAAGCGAAGGAGGTATGGTTTCAACTTGGAATTGTTCAAGGCAAGATTGAAATGGCATCTTCTAGGCAAGCGTGCAGCATCCTATGCCGCATCTGATTTACCACCACGTGAGATTGCGGTCAAACGGAAGCCTATTTATAATAAAAAATAAAACTACGCGTCCAACGTGTTATGCCAGTTTTGTCACAACCCGTCAATGTACACGTAGGGGTGAGTTAACAGACATTAATTTGTGTGAGTCACAATGTTTTTTGTGTACGCTATTACTATTGCGTTGTTAGATTTGGATAAGTGTTAGTGTGTTTGACACCAGAAGAGGGATGTAGTGGCGGCAAGGGGCGCGGTACAACTAGCGCCTGATAATATTTCTGGGAGTCTTATATTGTTCTGTAATTTGATAGTATATGTATTCCAGGCCTAACTTTAAGTTTAGATTCTGTGTAAACACTTATGGAATGGTAGAGGATTTCACAGTAAAATAAAGCTGCAACACAATATATGTAAATAACGTTCATTAGATGTCCACACAGCATTATACTGTGTTACTAAATAGTGGCACAATCGATTTTTATCACACACGTCAGGAAAGGAAGTTATAACAAAAATAATGAGTTAATTAGCAAAAGATTGCAACGATCTCCCATTTTACGTTTCTTCCTTTAGGAGAAGTAGGTTTACCAATCTGACTCCAATAATTGTTTCCCATTGCCGCGCAGTTATTGGGGGGGGGGGGGGCTCGTACCAGTTATAGGGGGGGGGGGGGGGGGGGGGGGGAACTCACGCGCGGGGCCCCGCCCCGGGGCCCTGAAGAGCAAACC
>DWKL01004734.1:0-10370 GCA_018249415.1 Phareas burnsi
AAAGAGCTCTCCTTCAAAGCCGGCGATGCATTGGCGACTCCTCTGGTGTTGCAAATGTCCATAGGCGATGGTGACCATTTCCCATCAGGTGGCCCGTCAGCCTTATCGTTAGGTTTAATTATAAAAAAAAAAGTAGCTCTCGGTTATAAGTTACTGTTAGAGATATTAATAATATTTGATTGATCTGTTTTACATTGTTGTGGTATTCTGATCTGTAGACACAACCTTGGATAGATTACAAAACGTCTGAGGTCCCTTCAAAGTTAAGGTTCCATGACGTACGGGTATTGACTGTAAACACTGTTTCTTTCTAAAGTTTATATCTACATTCTAAATTTAATCGGTTTAAAGGTCGAATGATTATAATTATAAAATAGTATAATTATAGTTGCTTTATATAAAATGTGGTAAAATAACTTATTTTTTACCTTATGTAATTATCTCAGTATAACACCACAATATACATATATACTCTCTCTCGACACGTGCTCTACCGATAAACAGTTCGTATACAACCATGACGCGATTTAAAGATTTTTAATTACATATTTAGGCAGAGAGGCCGTACTAGTAGTAGATGTAGGTATTATGTACCTACTTCCTTATATTTTTTCTGATATAAAATTATAACTGAAAAACCTAATTATGTACTCTTGTAATATGGACATTTAAATGCTGACCTTCAAAAAGAAACAAAAAATAAATAAGTCAGGTTTGTACGACTTTATGAAAATTTATACATTAATGTTTAATAAAAATGTTATTAAGACTACTTGAAATAAATATTTTAAAATGATAAATTCACAGAAAAATATCACATAAATCCGTAATTTATTTCGCGGTTTGATCTATTTAAAAAGGAAATATATAAATATTATTCAAGTGTTCCTACAGCATATTTATTTGATGATCCCATTGTTGCTTTTGAAAAATATATAAGTGTACGCTAAGTTCTAAAAAGAAATCATTTAGGGTCCGTAAAAATACAATTAATTAAATTATATTTATATTTATAACTCGTATATATCGTTAGCATCATTACCAGCCATGCAGATCTGCGGCCAGTCTTAGGCCTCCTCTTGTTGGCGCCGCTCAGACCGGTCCTGTGCCCTTTGCATCCACCTAGTCAGGAGGCGCTCCGTATCTCTTTTAGCCGTAGCCGAGGCGTAGTCGCACTCGGGGATCTTTCGTCCTCATCAGTTTCCAGGACTGCAACCCTTACGTTCCACTGCAGGTCACGCGTTTCTGTCACAACTCGCAATTTAATGTGATTAAATCACATTAAGTATGAACATCTTGTATCAACTGTAAAGTGTAATTAACAAAGCTTCCTGGTGTGAGGCGTATAAAAAACACAATTCGGTGCGGAATCGTTTGATTAAATTAAGTAACTTACTGGTTACTAAACAAAGAAATATTATAACTTTTATGTTGGCTTCTGAGTTACAAAACAAAAAGAAAAAAATAAGGGCACCGACGTGACGAAAATTCGGAAACAGATCGGAGGATCTTCCGTAAGGCTCAGCCTGCACTTGGCCGGCGGGTCGACAGAAAATAAGAGTATAATAATATATAAATTAAGTAATTTATTGCTATTAAAAATTGAGAACGTTTAATCGGATTCTTCTTTCTTTTGCTCCGTTTATCGATTTCGATTCTTCTTTTACTTTTTTTAGCAATCACAAGATACCACTTTATTATTTTTTTTTATAATTCTTAAATATCTGTAATGTAAAAATTGTACGCCACATAGTGTAAGATTAAGATAAATGCCTCTTTAATGGGGATCGGTGGAAATACTGTTTTTCAAATCGTCCCTAAACCTTCCACAAGATTTAACCGACTACTAACCAATAATAACAACCAGAACCAACAGCTTAACGCGCCCTCTGACGCACGGAAGCGCGCATGAAATTAACAGCTAACGGTCAACCAACCTACTCCCGACCGCTGTCGCTGTTTTAACTTTGCAGATCAATTACGACCTGCACAAGCTCTGTGGGCTATGCGCGCTTCATATACGGTTGTAAATGTTTAATGTTTATAGAGAACTTGAATTTAAATTAATTGCGTGTTCAGTTATCAAAATGATTTATTAAAAACACATGTTATCGATTACCGTCTCCACGATATCGCGCTCCGCAGTGGACATGAGGCCACAAACTGTTTAGTGTAGTTTTAGCCCAATTGTTTTGCAGTTTGTGTAATTTCGTAAAACTGCTACATAACACCCGCGCACCGTGAAATGAAAAAACTAGATATTTTGCGAAATTGAAATCGAGTGAAAGTAATAATTTTTTGGTTTTGTCTTTGTTTAATTCGTGAAATCTTTCGGTTTCAATTTTTATTGGACTTCGCTAATTGAATTGGGTTTTGTATCGTTTCGTTCCTAAGCTATGAGGTAAAGATATTTTCGACGTTAGAAGCGGCAGAAAGGAAAAGCTATCCAAACTGTGCGTTTTGAATGGTATTATATTAATGTGAATTAATCTACTCTGATACTTTTAAAGTCTTTGAATAAAGAGGAATATATGTGATTTGGAGGGTTATTGAGGATTGGTACGGACATATATTGTGTCTTCTTAGAATGTTTATATTAGAATTATACTGTTTTTTTTCATACTTCAGAATTTTTCTCCTCTCGTACCAATTAGCTACAAATGTCCGAAATTACCAAACATGTTAGGCAAAATATCAAATCAAAAAAAAAATAATTAACTTCTCTCAGATCAGTTAAGAATAAAATTGGGGTTAGCAAAATTTTATGACGAATGTCATCGGATGTGATTTGTATATAGAAAAAATGTTAATTATTATTTGTTAATTATATTATCATCATAACTTTGACATTGCTATAGCCCTTCAGCTTACGTCCTGCCTATATTCCCAATTCCCACGTATTGAATCTAACGTTCAATTACAGTTACCAGTAGTGCCCGAGTAACGGTGACGTGTGTCGCTTGTCGCCGTACCAGGGCAATAGGTAAATAAGGAGCTTCGTATGCAGAGCGAGCTCCTGACATCGTGTTCGATCTTGTATTCGAAATTAGCACTACATTTTTAGACGGCGGCTCCACCGCCACTCTACTTCCAGTAGCAGTGACCGCGCTACTAGCCAGCTTACAAAGCATATATTAACCAAGACATCATCATCATCATCATTATTTTTACTACCATAACTGTCTCACTGTTGGACATGCGTTTTTCAAAAAACTACAAGTTTTTATACAGAATTAGAGATGTTTAGTTTGACGACCCGCGTGGCGCCGTGGTTACCATACCGGTCTGACACGCAGAGAATTTCAGGTTGGATTCCCGGCCAGGGAGATATTTAAATGTAAATTTAGATATCTGTTGTGGGTCTGGGCGTTTGTGTACTCGTCTCTGTACGTGCCCATGGCACCTACGACCCGGGATATCCTAGTGTGGGACTATAAGTGCCGAAAGCGTTTATTTTTATTATTTGTCAATGGGCAGATTGGTCAGAACTTCACACTTTTTGAGGACTTTATGGAGTATTACTTACTGTTTAGTTTGCAATTAACTTCGAAGAATCAGAGATGGCTAGTATTCCTATCCAGGGTCCCCAGCACGAGGAGCCGAAATGTATATCTAACTAGTCACATATAGACTATAGTTGGTGCAGAGATGGTTTCGTGGCCGAGGTCGGACTTCTTTCCCATTTAGTGTTATTTATCATCTCATATTAGGTAGAATGCATTTCAGTTTATTTTTCAATTGTATAAAAAAGTTTTCGTATAGATATCGTAACTCAGCCCCATAATGCTAGGAATTTATAGGAATGTCAATGAGAATACGACTAGCTGGATAGCTAGGTGAGATCAGCGTCACACGTTAAGGGGAGCCTATGTCCAGCGGTGTGTGTGCTCCTGAAAGGTACGAGAGAGACTGATGTGGTGATGGTGACAATACAACCTGATGTTAACGACTAACTGCAGCCTTCGAAATTAATTAGCAATAGAGCACTTAGCGCACGCGTTTTATCACCTCTATGAAACACATTACCACCTCTATGAAACACAGAGCTCATAGAGGTAAAACCCGTCGTGGTTCGACTCCGGCGGCCGCACCGCCACACCTATTTTTGCCTTATTAAAGCAGCGTTGAACGTTGTGTGTTCAATTAGTTTTCAAGGGTACCAACACATTTGTGATCTACATCGGGTAAGATTGCAATTTTATTTGGAGTTAATTACAGATGTCTGTAGGAGGTAGTGGCTACTTACCATTAAGTGGACTGCACGGTCGAATTATACTTCCATGCGGTAAAAAACCAAACGTTCTTCAAAAATATACCAACCGTTATAGTTAGTAGGTTTGCATCGTCGTCAGCAGGGCAGTAGGCAACGCGGAGTTAGTATGCAGAGCGCGGGAACATCGTTGAGATCGATCTACCGCTTTCCTCCTCGTGGCCGCCCGACCGCGACTTATGCCAATTATGCCGAAGCGCCATTGCTAATTGTTTTATATAACTTTGAAAGTTAATATTACAAATGTTTGAATCATTTAAACGGTGGTTGAACCCCTCGTGCGTTGACTCCGGAGACATCACCGCCATAAGGAATCTGGTGTTATTAAATTCGACACGTTATTGAAGGGAGTAAACGATCAGAAAGATGGACAGTTACTTCCAGTGCGGTTATGGTCCAGTAAGTAATCTTAAAGTATATATATTTTTATTAAGTACTAACTTAATTTGATAATAACTAGGTAAAATACAATCCCGTAAGAGGGATTTCTCGAAGACATGTTTTAAAGCGTTTTTTGAAGAAGCTGCACCGTTTATTGCACGTTTTGGCAGAAAATACCGCGCCGAACGGGCAGCTTGCCACGTACCTGGCAATACAGCCGTTTGGATAAGAGGAATAAAAATTGATTTATTTCTGAATGCCTACAACACAGCACAGTCATTAATTAAGAAAACACACAAAACTCCCCACGTTGGAAGAGATGATACATCTAACGATATATTGATATGACAACGGCTGTTGACAGTGGCAGTAAGACTGAATATGTACAGCATAACACGCAGCACTTGCGTGCGATTGTCAGTTGGCGTTCATCAGTGCGCAAACTTGGAATTTAAATTTTTCTCTCTTTTCTTTTTGGGGAACTTCTGTTTGTCTGAAGTTGTATGCGTATTAGAAATGGCAAATAACGAACATACGTATACTAGGTATTGACCAGGCCTAGTACAAGTAAAAATATGTTACAAACACAATGCAAGGCGCGATAGCGAACAATGCGTGTGGTCGCGAAGAGCGTCGTTCATCGGTGTCGTGGGCGTGGGCTGTTGGCCCACGGATCTCGAGAGCAGCTTCGCAGAAATAGCGAGGCGATGCGAACGACAGACAACGGCCTGTGAGGAGGAAACACGCACTTATTGTAACTTACGGCCCTATCCCACACCGCAAGTGTACATACATACTGTACAAATAAATAAAATTTAAGTGTCTGTTTGTGATTTCGAAATGCTCTTTGTAAGCTTATATATCTATTTGCACGATACCAAATCCAATTGTATTTTGTCCCGGTAATCGTGGAAATAGCTTGTTAGATTTCGGACGAAACTTTCTCGGGAAGGTTGTGACTTTATTGGAAATAACATGGTGTTATGTGGTGGAAGTGCGTGATATTTAAAGTTACGTGCCTAAGCTTATGATACGTTATATAAGTATGTTAAACTTTTACAGCATAAAGACGCTCTGTGGCATCAAATATCTTTCGCGCTTACAACTTCATTAGAATTTTTTTAATTAGCGTAATGGAACATTTCAAACATGCTACTTTGCTGAAACGAGTTCTAGCGAAACTGAATCTACCCGTACCGCTCGTTCTATCGATCATTACACAGTTACGCCAGGCCTGGAAACATATTTCGTGTTTTACTTCAAATTCCAATGCTTAAATGAACAATTAAAATTAACGGCTTCAATTCAAAGCAGTTCAATAAGACTCGGAATGCAACTACTGAAACTCCGTCGCTGGTCACGACTGGCGTGCAATTGTTTAATTTCGGTAAGTTGCCGCTCGGCCGAGCGCGGACACGACGAATTTCGCTTATTAATTTACGGCAAGTGAATAGGTATACGATAGATAAGTGGACACCGAGTGCCCACTATGGACTATATTAATGGACTATTCACTCATAACTCCCTCTTGGACTCGTATATTACAAGAAGCGTTAAAGTTGCGTAAGGATTAGTTTAAAGGGCCTAAAAACTGAACAATAAATGTTGAATTACACAAGTACGATACATGAGTATTCCAAAAATCACAATATTAATGTTTCTTGTGAATTTCGAATTTCGAAGATCGAACTAGGCTTGATGATCGGTGTTCACCAGGGTATTTAATTACGCAGGTTATCAATGCAAATATATAGGTATATACATCTTGTCTGTTATTTACACTCTTATCATCAAAATCATATATATTTATTGTTTTCAGGCATATAGAACTTCTCATAAATTACGATTTATATTTAAGATAGACTAATTAATTTATTTATTAGATATACTAATTTATTTTATGTGTAGTCCTTATTTAATATAATCTGTGTTATTTTCGGTTTCCTTTATACTTTTAGTATTATCATCAACCCATTGCGTCTCACTGCGCGGCACCTTTCAGAATGAGAACGGTTAGGCTATAGTCCACCACGCTGGCCAAGTGCGGATTGGTAGACTTCACACACCTTCGAGAACTTTACAAAGAACTCCCAAATGTGTAGGTTTCCTCGCGATGTTTTCCTTCACTGTTAAAGCAAGTGATAATTCATTTTTAATACGCACATAATTTCGAAAAATTAGAGGTGGGTGGGGGTTTCTACTCCTGGATTCTTAGCGAGAGGCCGAGATCTTAACCACTAGGCTATCACTTTTAGTATATTAAATTGTATGATATGGTTATTTTTATTTTTTTTATTAAAAAAAAAAATTCAATACTAATTTAAAATTTTCACTTTTATATTGTACCGATAGAGGTATTTTTTCTCACGCGGTCAAAACCGAGGCCAAATCCTAGGAGTTAAAGGGCATTTAACTGTACACTAACTAACCGGACGTACCAGATATACTACTATTTATATCTGCATAACTGCGCGCGCACTATCGCCACCCGAGGAGTTACGAAGTACCGTTTGCTTAACCCACATATAGCGGGAATAGAACAGAAATAGAGTTTTACCAACAACGCTCTTTATACGCGAGTTAGTCGTGAGTTTATTGCGAGGAAATGGGTTATAGTAACGCACTCATAAAGGCATAAACGCAGTAGTCAATGTTTCTCAATCTTTAAAATTGTAAAAAAAAAATAATGCAAGGATATAATTAAAAAAAATCGATTTAAAGAAATAATTATGAATTAATTAATGCGATTTTCCAAGTTTCCAAATGTGATTCTTAATTTTTGTACATAAACATTTCATGTTAGTAATTAATATAATAAAATGGTAAAAGAAACAAAATATATTCATCTTGTTACAATAAAGTAACGAAATTAACACATCGCTATTTTCAAGCATACTAGAGCTATGTGTGCAGAAACACGAGGTTAATAAAAGTGTAAGTAAATAAATGTCTGTATCAGATTCAAATTCAAAACAGGTTAATCATAATACAGTTGAAGGTAGACAAAAGTTTGGGTATCACTGCGCTGCGCCATTGATTGAACGCACTCGATCCGTCAATGAGCGTCGACCCGCGCGGGGCTTCCGCTGCGGCGCCCTCTGTGTTTGTTGCAAAGCACGAGCGGGAGCAAGCTTTGTGTTATTAAAATACGACGACTGTGTCGAAAATTATCGACCAATTGAAGAAATTTACAAATAAGGAAAATAAATAAACGGCGCGAAAACAATATTATGTGTTTGTTTGTATAACTATTTTCTGTAATTATTTCTCGTGTAAGAAAAAAGATTAAAGTTCTTTCATTTAATTACTTCAAGCGTTTTATTCTATCTGCTGTAACAGCAATATGTGATACACATTATAATAAAAAAAAACAGAAGTTGCTCGGTAACTTTAAGTTACCATTACCGATTTACTTATCGTCGAATTTGTAATAAACACAATACTGTTCACGTCTAAAGGATATTTTACATAATTATGGACAAAGAATAAAAAATAGATAAAAAAGGTATATTGGAAGAATGTTTTCTTCTGCTTTGGGTGGTATGTGTTGATAAAAGAAGAAAAGTATACCGTTCGATGCATAGACATAATAATAAGACATTAAATGTTTTAATGTGGTGTAATTAGTACACTCGCTATCAGCGTTTAACTTAAACCGCGCTGCCCACTTCGCTCCATTGTACACGAAGCATATTTAAACAGGCGCGCAAGACAAACATAATAAAACTTACTCTCTTCGGGCTAAAGTTCATTTCCCTGTATCAAAGCGTTTCGAGCTCTGTTTACGAATGCAATTTGTTTTGACACTGCAGCCAGAAACGGAAATTCTTTTTTTGGTTCGTTTTTTTCGATTCTATGTCATTCTGTGTTATTCGTGTTAACACCGAAACAGGCCGGTAGACGGTTTATATTGTTTGTAGTGTGTTCGCATTGAATTCTAAATAGTTACTAATAACTTTATGGATTTCTAATATTCTACTAGACAACAAAAAGAAAATTGATACACACATAAATTTTACCTTGTCGGTCGAAAAATAAATGATTTGTTTTCATTAAAAAATATAATATCGGTTTATTAAAAAAACAGGTTGGTGATATAAATACTTTTTATTATGGGAACGTAATTAAAAGTAAGTTTGTACGTATGGTACCTACTAAAATGGGAATCTATTGTAATCAAGTTATTTAATAATTTGGTAGTTTTGTAAAGGGAACGCTTTTTACAAATCTATATTTAAAGTTACTGGTTGAATTCTATAGAAGGTAACTAAATACGCTGACGAAAGCGACAATGGCTTGCGGTTCGAACGGGACTAAACCCAGATACTACCGCTCTAACGAGAGACTGAACCGCAGACGGATATGCCACGCTTGGGAAAACACGAGAATTACTTCTTTTCATGAGATTATGTTTATGACTACCTTTTGCTGATAGCGCCACTCGTGTACACCCCGAGCGCAGCTTTTATTTTTTTTATTTTTAGGGCGAATATGGCCAACCGCAATTTCTGCAAATTCCTTTAATTTTGAACGAAAATCCCGTCAAAATAGCCTGAACCATTTCTGTGATAATTTATATAGATAAACAGTCAAACATTTAACAATGGGTTTTTAACTTTTAGTTTCATGTAAATAATCCTACGATAATGGCTATTTATTTTTATTTATATGTATATGTACTTAACTTAAGATGGTACAAAATGCGGACTATTTTATGTAATTATGGTAAGTGGTCACTGCCACTCCAAACAGAACGCTGTTGTTGGCTGTTGGCTGTTGTATGCTAATTATCATTTATAGAATGTGGTTCTGGCACCTTTTATTTACATATTTATTTTGTGATAATAATTAATTTGTTTGTAATTTTTTTTTTATGTTTGTAGAGTAGCAAACGAGTGTGCTGACAACCTTATATTAAGTGGTCACTGCAGCCTTAACCAAACGGAAACACAAAAGTTGCTTCACGGCGAGCTATGAGGGCGCGGCTGGTACTTCCCCAGACGAACTATAGTTCTTGCACATAATAATAATATATAAAACAAACGTAAAAGTTTATCTCAACAAATGAGGTTGTTTCGTATCCCTTGACTCATTTATTGTAGTACCAATGAGCAATGACCATAAATCTATCATCAGACAACGAGATAATCTTCCCAATTGCCAATTGGTCAGTCAACTGGCGACAATAAATGTATACGGTCGCGATGGCCGCGTCCTGCCGGTCTTCCCGGGTCGGCGACCCCGGCTAATTGAAAATGGATCTGTCACGTAGTGCCCCTGCTAATAGTTTCGATACTAATAGGCGACAGGACGAGAACCGCTGCTGGCTTCCTACTTACAATTAATATACATACATTGTTTTTTTTACTATACATAGTTATTAATTCGTAACAACAACAAACTCTGTGTACATTACAGCCCCACACGAGGATTCCCTGTGTAGCGAGTGGCATGGATATACACAAAGACGAGCACGACCACCCACTAATCTGTGGGGTTAGTATTAGACTTTATAATTGCGCATTATAATTAGTCACCGGGAGATGTTTATCTCTTGAGAACAAGCCCGGGCGAAGAGGGAACCCTCGAGATCCGAATTTGCTCCCTCTTCGCCGCCCTCTATGCTGCAGTAGCGCCATGGAATATGAGAGGCCAGGCAAGCCAGGACGTTCCACTTTCGAAAGACGAGTACATAGAGAGCCAGACCCAGAATGGACAT
>DWKL01004735.1:0-10370 GCA_018249415.1 Phareas burnsi
GGCCTGCATGCTGGTTTGATACTCTTCAAACATAAAAAAAGACTGAGTTGAGTACTGTTATTGAAATGTCCATAGTCTTTTACCATGAAGTTTTTGGAGCATATTTTTTCCTTTATACATATATTTCCTATATATTCTCCGATGAAAACCATTTTAATGATTGCCCAGGTGACAGATCAAACTTTTCAACCCATAATAGTGGCACGAGCCATTAATATTGTAACTAGGGTTGTCGATGAGGTTTCGAGGAAATATGATATTTTGTGAAAACAGCAAATGTTTTATTCAACGTATGTAATTACAAGCAAGCAAGCCGCGATAGCCTGTTGGTAAGATTCTGGACTTTCAGGCCTGGTCTGAGGTTGGAATCCCTCGCGCACCTGTAATTCACTAACAGTGTATAAAGCAGAATAACGTTAGGCACAGAATGTTAGGTCCAATTCTGCTATATAGTAGGTATGTACTTAAAGTAGCCAGGTATCCCGAATTTCTAGGGTCTATTGACCCGTCCCGAGCAGTTAATTTTCGGGACGCCCAAGTATCCTAATTTATATCTCTAAGAATATTTATGTTACGTATAACTTATTTTATATAATGATACATTTTATAAAATTTGGTAATTTCCAGATTTATGCCTGAATCGTTTGATTAAAATACTTGGATGATGTGTAAAAAAAAATTTTGTTCCTTTTTTGGTCCCGATAAGGTAATCAATATCCCGATTGCCGTCCCGATATTTGGCAAGGTTTGTAACTACATTATTATATTGTATATTAGCAACTGGATGCGAAGAGCCGAAGACCTGGCTCAATGGCGCGCTTTGGGAGAGGCCTATGTTCAGCAGTGGACTAACGCGGGCTGAAGAGAGAGAGAGAGAGAGAGAGAGTAACTACATAATAATTGAAGGTAATAGGACTCTTCGAGCTGTATCTCTCTCTCTCTCTCCGGAGGCTCCAACACCAGATATATTTCTGCCTTACACCTGGTGACAGTATTCTGGTTTGAAGAGTGTGGTATGAGAGACACCCTTATCACACTCTTCTAACCAGCATACTTAGAGCATTCCAACTTATTTCTAAGGCGTCCTATTTGGAGTTGATTACAGATGTTGAGGGACGGCAATTACCACTTACCATTCTGTGAACTGCATGTTAGTTAACTACTTCTATGCTATAAAATATATGACGAAGGTCACAACCCTAACATGACGGACGGGTGGTGACAAATGGCCGTTTCATACAAGAAGTTATTAATGATCGATACCGTTACATTAATGTGTGGTATCTGACCGTTACCATCAAATGCAAAATATATTGTTTATTTTTAATAATAAAGTTATTTTGCCCAGTGTCATTAGAGCAACCTTCATTTTTTTTGTATCAAATAGATCTTAAAAGCATATTCGGGGAAGAGATTGGGTTATCTGAGATTCCTTTTCGCTAATCCTCAGCGGTCACAGCACGTGTAATAAGACTCAGAATTTGAAGCCGGGGATTGTGAGGCTGGAGGTCATAACCACCAGGTCTACTGACTCTGCGTGTATAAGTACAGTTCTGCCATCTAATGGATACCGGTAAAACCCACGAACACACAAGTGTAATAACTTTTGTATGTGTTTATATGTGTATGTCTGTTTTAATCCTCGGAGCCATCAAAGGGTTGAGCAATCAGCTAATTGCCCTATGATCCGCACGAGCGATGTGCAATTTAATTGATATTCTAAAAGTAGGCAGAAGCAGCTCCTCGGGCTAAGCTTGTATTCAGTTAGTACCAAGTACCAAGATTAACAATTCTTTGCATATTTTTTATATTTTTCTTTTTTTTTATTGAAGGAGCAAACGGGAATGCGATCTAACGGCAAGTAACATCACCATCATCCGAAGAAATCTGTGGCTGCAATGCCTTCTGCTCAATGGATTCCCCATGGATACCATGGACACATACATAGACGAGTACGCAGATACCCAGCAATGATATCCAAATTCATAATTTAGATGTATGGCCGGGTATCGAACCCGGAACCCTCTGCGTGTTTGCCTGGTATGGTAATGACTGCGCCATGGGGGTCGTCAGGTGACCTTTTTATGTCCCACTCCTGGGCACGGGCCTCTCTTCACAACTGAAGATGTGACTGTTTATAACTAAACAATAACCACGCAGCGCCAATGCAGATTGTAGAAACGGATTAGTGGCCAACCCATAGTTATCAAACCGTTCACAAAGCCTCTGACAACGTTTCACGGCTCAACTTAGAACTTTTTTTTATTTATTTTTTTATAACTAAACCTAACAACAGCTGACGGGCCCCCTGATGGGAAGTGGTCACCGTCGCCTATGGACATTTGCAACATCAGGGGAGTCGCCAATCGCCGGATTTGAAGGAAAGCTCTTTTTGAAGAACCCCATGTAATAGCGCACCGGGAATACCTCAGGAGAAAGTTCGTTCCACATCTTGCATGTACGCGGTTTATATTTGAAGAATCACAAACGAACGTGCAAACTAAACAGGACTGAAATCCTATCTGAAGTCTTGCATAGATGCGTTACTACTCATGTGGACTAAGCTGGTCGCCTCTCTTTAAGTGTGCTCGGTGTAACTAACCTAATCTAAATAACCGGCACCATCATGGTCTTTCAGGTACAGTTATGGGGAAAATCAAATTTTTCTTTATGAAACACGATCGGTCTTACATGCCGGTTGTGTGTCTACATATAGGAGACATTTTTGACATTCTGACATGTACCCGGGGCCTGATCTTTCGCTTGTGCGGTATCAAATCGCTGCACAGCGGAACATTCAGACGACTTGAAGGTGAAGCACACGGAGTCGTTGCAGACTACCAATTTATACTGTATATATTAGTAAATAACATTGAGAATCAACGGCATAATAAAAAAAATCTAAATAACCGGAAGCTATCTTTATACTGAATGACATCTGGGCAGTATAAAGATAGGACGCGAAAGGATTTCCTTAATATCCATGGGTCTCAAATAAGCACCCACAAGTACACTCGCAGATGTGATCTGCTAACGTTGAGTGCGTTAAGTGCGTCCCGGGCCGTCTCGCTACGCTGAATGTGATACTATTTGATAGGCTGTAGAACTATAGTTCGACCGAGGTGGTACCACCGCTGTGAAGTAATAAGTGTTGGAAAGGTGTGGTTGTCGGGTACACTTGCAAGAGAGGCTTAGATTGTCTTAGTCCTCGGTAGTAGTGATCCTGTAATACCTCAAATAGGGCTTCAGTTTTGTTTGAGGTTAGACGTGGATGTCCATAGTTGGCAGTGAACACTTTAAATCAAGCGTCTGCACACTTGTTATACTTGTAATATAAAAAGGCATGTTTAGTTTTTAAATTAATTTCGACTACATTTCCTTATTTCATTCCCTTATTCCATACTAACATTCCAGAATTATCCATAGTCTATAGAGGTGTGTAAAGTTTACTAATCCGCACTAAGCCAGCGTGGAGGACCATCACCTAACCTTGCTTATTCTTAAAGAAGCTCCATGTCCAACAATGACACAGAAGGATTGATAATGATGATCTGTCATTTTTAAAGTAATTATATAGCTATTTGGAATATATTAAGGGATTAATGCACAATCTGCCAACTCTTTCCATTCGATTCGGTGATAAGCTTGAACGAATAAGTTAAGAAATATTTTTTGTTTCGTGCAAAATTATTATTATTGTTTTTGTTTGGTTCAAATGATAAGAAATTTAAGATTAGAAATACACGTATTTGGAAACTCACATGGAGATAATTCATTTTGTTTTTTTTCAATTTATTTATGTGCACACAACAAATCAGAGACGGAGTGCGCAACGGGGTGTACGAACAGGCAAGTACATTTCACCGGAACATCATTGCCACTACGACCTAATTATTCATAACTCAGTATTAAGTGTAAATAAGTTAGTTCGCGTTAATTACCTGACACGTGAAGCCGTCGGTTCCGGTTGTTATCATTGGATAGCATTCGTTAAACCTTGTCGGAGGCCTTGTGGGCGGTTTGAAAACATTCGACACGGGATGGCCTCTAAGCCGTATCGCTTCCAATCCGTATTGGAGCAGCGTGGTGTAGTATACTCTAGGCTTTGACCAGTTGTGGGAAAAGACCCGTACCCAGCAGTGGGTCATAAAAAAGGTTGGAACCAAGATAGTTCACAAGCGGTCATAAAGAGCACCGTGTTAGTCATATATATACATACAAATATATATACAACAGAGTTTCCTGTAAAATATAATTATTTTATAATTTAGTGCAGTAACTCTTCCAGACTCCTTTACACTTTCTTCTTCTCTTAGTTTAAAATAAAAAAGATTTGTCATATTAGAGGACAAAATTCGTCGTAGCGCGCCCTCCCCCACCCTAAGCGAGGGGAGGCATCATCGTCAATCAGAAACTAACATAAATATGCTTTTACCCCGCTCCGCACCCCCGGGTGCCTAAATGTACACATTAAATGGGGACGCATGCGGACGCATGAAATTTTTAGACTTGGGACATTGGGACTCGTTGTGTTTGGGCGGATTAGCTGGCGGAGAGACCACTGAAGGTCTTGTATACCATACCAATAGAGCATGCAGTTCATTTGAAGCTATAAGATTTATCATATAAACTTCAAACAGGATTTAAGTAATATCTGAGGAGGTACGCAGATGCGTCACTACACCTGCGGGTGAAGATGGTCGCCTCGGTATAGGTATACCCGACAACCACACCTCTCAAACCGAAACGCAAGAATTGCTTGTACGTGCAGGCCACGCGTGTTAAATGGTCTCTGTAGCTTATGAACACTCACATCTAACCTCAAATTGGGCTGTAGTACTACTGCAGTAATATCTGAAGTCGTACGTAGATGCGTCATTACTCCTGAGGACTAAGATGGTCGCGTCGCTGTAAGTGCACCCGGTAACTGCACCTCCCCAATTGAAGCCCAAGAATTGGTTCACGGCGGATTATGAGGGCGACGGTGGTATCTCTCCAGATGAACAGTGGTTCTACCACCTATTAAATACTTTTACGAAGCGTTCCCATTTTGTCTTCAAGAATAGCAACGCATCTGTGGTCGAACACAGGTAGAAATCCAGTCATTTTAGGGTTGCCTACAGATGTCCACGGGCGACATCACCACATCATCAGGTAAAATGCAAAGTCGATTGTTAATTCTATACACTAACAATACAAAGTAAAAGAATACAAATGAATCACGCTTCAAGTCCATAAAATACGAACACAATATTAGCAGTCATTGACTCCCTTCAACAGTCGCGCCCATTGCCCGCACGTTTAGAAGTTAATCTCAATATAATTGTAATGTCCAAACGCCCCGTGACGTCATCGCCAGGTGTCGTCCGCAAGTGACACACTGCCCTCTGCGATGAGAAACAAAGGAGTCGCCAACGTTTTTGAAATAGACTTCTCTGCTATTTCAAAAACGTTGGCGACTTGCTTGCGATGTTTAGGTAAGGATGGCCACTTTCCGCTAGACTGCCTCATCGCTGGGTACAATTATAAAAAAGCATACATTAACAGTGTTTCTATGGCATTGTTCTGGTTTAAAAGGTGTGATAAAATAGTTGGTACATGAATTTATACTCATATAGTAAAGTTAAAGCGGTTGTTTGAACACGTTAATCTCTAGAACCAGGTACTAGTTGGATTTGAAAAAGTCTGATTGAATTAGATAGGCTATTTATTTAGAAAAGTGTAAGGCTATATAATAATCACACTACAATTATTTTGAGTGGACTAATTATCATGCAAAGTTTAAACAAAAATGTTTATGTTAGGAAATAATACCGAACAAACGTGGGCGGGCGGTGGTGCCGATGGTTTTTATTTAAGCGAACGAAGTCGCGGGTATCAGTTAGTCGTTTCAATATAGCCCTTAAAATTTAACATAAGGTGTGCTGCCTATTAGCTTCATAAGAACTGGATTTTTCATCAAATATTCAAGCATCAATCATCAAGAGCCAATTAATCCAGCTTCCTAATAAAAATGCAATGAAATCGAATAATCCATTTATATGCCACAGGCACATAGATAAATATTTCAAACACGGGAGGTATTTGAAACATTTATCCAGAAAAGGCGCTTAAAAATTTTGAATACACTACTTAAAATTTGATTGTATGATTGTTCTAAGATTGTTCTTTAGAATATTAACAATGTAAAAAAATAATTCCAATTTGTTAAGTATTTCGAGAAAATTGTGGACACACGTACTTTACTATCATCACCATCAATCCATTTATTTTCAATTGCTGAGCACGGGTCTTCTCCCAGAATGAAAAGGGTCAGGCCATAGTCCACCAAGCTGATCAGGATTGGTAGATTTCACACACCGTCAAGAACTTTATAGAGAACTCTCAAATGTGCAAGTTTCGTTGCGACGTTTTCCTTCACCGTTAAAGCAATAATTAATTTCTAATACACACATAACTTCGAAAAATCAGAGGTGCGTCCCAGATTCGATCCCCAGACCACAATGTGAGAGACTGGAATCTTAACCACTAAGCTCACTACTTATGCATAGTTTTCAACAAAAAATAAAAACTGTGAATAATGTATTGTTCAATAAAGCTTAGCTAATCATTCTGTCTGTCTGTATGCCACAGTAGCTGTGCAATCCAGGCGGTCACTCCGTACACAGGGGGTTTGTTTTCTGCGCTCGACTGCTGAATATCTCGTTACAAGGGGACTCCCGTGTTTGCACAGATGATGACACTTCTGCCGAGCACACAGCCATTGTGTACGCCAATGTAAATAGTGTCAAATTCAGACCTAATGAAGATGTTTAGGTTATTTTGTAGAATTATTTTTGTTCAAATTGGTGTAAATGGACTGTTAATGGTTTTGCAATGTGTAAGTAAGTAATGGAGTCACGTAAAACATAGCCTTATTTCCATCTTCACTATCAATTTCTGTCACGTCATTACTTTTTGGTAAGTATAGTTTTGAATGTCATCAAATAAATATTTCGTCCACAACATGCTAGTAAATCGAAAATAAAATATATAACTTGGTAAACAAACACTTCGTATTAAAGCATATTATAAAATAAATGATTAGTTAGACGATTAGAACGTGTGGTCTGAAACTGCTCCACTGCACTTGCTCCATTCATTTAAGTTATTATTTGTAAATTATGTTTCACAGAAAAGATGTGTGTTACGGAGTTTCTTTTGTTGCTTCTTGTGACAGTTTGGTGAGGTTCATGAAGAATTCTATATAGGATTTACTTCGAATAAAGGATCTAATTTGATTTGATTTGATAACTTAAGAAGTACTTGTGTTATATGTAGTTTTTTCTAAATAAATAAATAAACGTTTCCTATCCTCATAGCCTCACATTAGGGAAGCTACAGGACGACTCAGAAAATTCTATATACAGCAGGACGAAGAAAATTCCGTGTCCTGTATGACATGGACACACAATGACGAGGACATAAACACCAAGGCCAAAAACATAAAACTAAATTAAAATGTTTGTTATGTATATTTGTATAAATGTGTATTAAAATGGTTTATTGTTATAAAGAATAATCTTACAATTGATTTATATAATAAACATAATATAAAACCTGTGCACCTGTTTTTGTTTTACTGTAAAAATTTTAAATTTGTATAATTTAAAAACATCCTGTGGTTATTAAAAATCAATAGCAAATGTCCATCTGGTTAATTAGGTACCGAGGGTGGATGCGTGCGCGGTCGCCTCCGCGCCAGAGCAGCTGATCAAATCATTTAGTATTTATAGATGTCAATACATATTATGTATGTATATGTTAAAAGGAAAATTAATGTTAGATCCGAATGCGGAAAAGTACGTTCATTAAAAAATTTACATATGCTTCCGAGATTGGAACCGCGGACACCCAGCTTGCGAGTTCATGTTCTTGTCACTGCGCTATCACACTCTGTGAATAGGGAGTACAGAATACAGGAGATACATTTTTATATACATAAAAACAGCCACGGCCAAAAGGCGGTCTTATTTTTATGGTAGCGATTTCTACCAGACAAGTTTCTGTAATTTTTATGGGAATTACTTATGTTCGTGAGTAATTACCTAGAGGTAGTCTAGAGGTTTAGATTCCGGCCACTCGCGCCGGGTGTTCGGGGTTCGAATCCTGCACGCACCTCTACATTTTTTAAGTTATGTACCTATTAGATATTTATTATCCTTTGCTAAATGGTGAAGGAAAACATCGTAAGGAAACCTACACATCTGAAAGGTCTTTGTAATTAGGTCTCGAAGGTGTGTGAAGTCTACCAATCCGCACATGGCTAGCGTCGTGGATAGCCTGACCCCTCTCACGTTGAGCGGAGACCCATATCCAGCAGTGGGACATCAATGGGTTGATGATGATGATGCTAAGTAATTGAAGAACAGTTAATTTTGTTTGCAGGAATCATGACTAAAAATACAAAGTAAATCTAAAACACCGTAATGAACGAAAATAAGGGTGCGGCCATCTGACTAATAACTCGGGGCGTGGATGAGGCGGCCGGCACGCGATCTGGACACCCCAGTTGACTCTCTAATCGGTAAGTTGATAGATCTAATCATACTATATTTATGATCGTAAACATTTTCTAAATTACTTCGAAAACGAATCGTACTTTCGAAACTTCAGGTGGCCTAATGTCAGAAAAGGAGGCCCCTTACAGTGGGACATGAATGGGTTGATAATGATGATGATGATGAATTAAATATTATGAATAAAAGGTGGTACAGCTTTAGTTTGTCCGGGAAGTATCCCCGCCGTCCTGGTGGCATTGTTTTCGAAGTCTACTACTATTTACAATTTTGTTTAGCAAATGTTAATTGGTACACTGATCTCTTATCCAGTTCAAAATAAAGTTATCAAAATACAAAATATTTTTAGTAATATATATAGGTATGGTAGTATTAGATTTACTTATTAATTATTATTATTATTCAAGAAATAACTACTTAATTTCACATCGAACTTGTAATACTTAGATTTTCTAATAAAAATCATATTTCGGCCTTTTCAAACAATACTCTCGTCAAGCAAAAGGTTCGAAACCTAATTAAGAAAATTAATAATATAATTTTGGATAGAAATCAAAAATCATATTTTCTAGCGCTGTATCCAATACAACATGGCCTCCCCGAGCACAGTTCTCTCGCCAAGCGAAAGGCCCGAAAATTTGGCCCTTATCTACCCTACAATCACACCATATGTGTCACAGATACCCATCTACAGTTGTACTGTAATTAGATGATGTAGTAATAAAATCATTGCGTCATCCTGGGGTTCTGGGGTTGTTATCTTCCATCTTGGCTCATTATTTACGTGCACAATGCGATGAATGCATTCTATATTATGTTCATGCTTTGGTTGCATGGCTATCCACTTTTACGAAGAATCCATACAAATCTATAGAGTTGAAACGAATTGTATTACTCTTTGTAAAGCTATCATCTTTGGATAAAAGCGCCATCCAAATCGGTGCAGCCGTTTCCAAGCTAAACGTAAATACCCAAAAACAGAGGAGTTGAAAAATGATTCTGTTTCTGCATCGACCAAATGGGTACATGTAACTAAATAGAGCAGCTATTCAAAATTACTCGTCGTTCATACGGAAGTAAATTTGTCTATTTGCAACTTTTCACTGCTAAACTGCTGAACCGATTTCGATAAAACTTGACAACGAGGTAGCTTGCATCTTGACATAGGACAGACTAACTCTTTGTCACAAAAATAGGCAGTTACATACGCATTTATTATATTATTATTGATGAAGACTTGTATTCAATCACGCCAATTAGGTACATAAGCAGCACGCCAATTATGTACATAAGCAGATGAAATACAAAAGTTAGAAGCGTGATGAGGTCATGTACGTATGAGGGTCATCCAACATTGACGTCCCATAAAAACTACGTGGACGATGTAGCGGGCATCATTACTAATATAATATATGGTAGCATTATAGTTCGTCTAAGGTGGTACCACCGACGCGCTGGCAACCCGTAAAGCAGTTTTTGTGTTTCGGTTGGAGAGGCATGGCTGCTAACTCTTACGTCCCTTACGCTTACGTCGCTTACGTCCCTTACGCTTACACTTACGTTCCTTACGCTTACACTTACGTCCCTTACGCTTACGTCCCTTACGCTTATATTTACGTCCCTTACGCTTACACTTACGTCCCTTACGCTTACACTTATGTCCCTTACGCTTACACTTACGTCGCTTACGCTTACATCACTTACGCTTACGTCCCTTACAGCTATTCCATCCATACATCCATCAGCCTTTGAAAGTCCACTGCTGGACATAGGCCTCCCCTAATCGGTGCCACTCCAACCTGTCCTGTGCTT
>DWKL01004736.1:0-10370 GCA_018249415.1 Phareas burnsi
GTACAGTGTGAAAGGAAAAAAATGTATGTCACTGACCTAGAACTTCTTATACGAATACCATAATATAGGTAAGGTATTTCCTCAGTCAATATTCGCTATCTTGTCATACTTGAGCTATGGCAATAAGAAACCGTATAATCTTTTCGATCGGGCAGTAAGTAACAGCCAGTAACGGTCGACTCAATTGATCGCGGCTGAATTGCTATCCTGCTTGAGCCAATAAAGATCTCTCCCCGATTGAACGGGATCAGGGCTGAGCGAAAAGTAACATTGATTGCCGCAAGAGGACCCCCGTCTTATTATCCGCTTTATCCTGTATTTATTACGTGCTCATTACGTGTATTAATTACTAGCCTTTCGCCCTCAACTCCGCCTCCTTATTTTTAGATAACTACTGAATCTATGTATAATCCACATATCTTCTCATCGAATAAGCCTACATCATTGGCTTAAATATAAAATTAGTGATACTCTAGATGAACCTTTTCATGTTTCCGAAACTGTCGAAATTAGTTTGTGTCTGTCGAAAATGAGTTTCTTCAATAGATGGCGCCGTACATATTTAATGTGTATATATGGTTTAGAAATACAAAACGAGTATGCGGTCCATCTAATTATAAACAATCACCGCCCCCAATGGACATCCGTAATCAACCTCAAATAGAGTTGAAGTCCTACCTGAGGCCATAGATTCGTTGCTACCTTTGAATACCAAATTTAAATGGATCGTATAGTGTATACTCCCTTACTACACCCTTCACACCAGAACATAGTAGCGCTATACAGTTGTTATAAGACAGAAATAGGTGGGGCGGTGGTGCCTCTGAAATCGAACAAAGGGCTCATCATCATCAACCATTACTGTCTTACTGCTGAGCACGGGTCTTCTCCCAGGACGAGAGGAATTACATTATAGTCCACCGCGCTGGCCGCATTGACATACGTCAATAACTTCACAAAGAACTCGCATATATGAGGTTTCCTCACCATATTTTCCTTCACCGTTAAAGCAAGTGATAATTAATTTCTAGTACGCACGTAATAAGCAGTAATATAGAGGTTAACATTCGGATATATGCGTATTAGAAATTAATTATCACTTGCTTTAAAGGTGAAGGAACACGTCGCGAGGAAACCTGCATTTCTGAGAGTTCTCTGTAAATGTCTCGAAAGTGTGTGAATTCTATTAATCCACACTTGGCAAGCGTGGCGGACTATGGTCTAAACGTTTTCATTCTCAGAGGAAACTTATGCCCTGCAGTGGGACATTAATGGGTTGATGATGGTTACGCACGTAACTTCGAAAAATCAGAGATGCGTCCAGGATTCAAACTCCAGACTCCCCGCATGAAAGGCTGGAATCTTACCGCTAACCTATCACTATTTTTAGACTATCACTGCTGCTGTTCTTGTACCGAAACGCTCCATCATCTTTAAATAGACGCTTCTTCCATAGATGGCGCTGTACATATTTAAAGTTCGATATGATTATATTTATAGATAGATCCAGCTTGCAATATTAAATTCCAAGTTCTCATTCTATCATGAGATCCAAATATGCGGTGTACTTCGGATAAAACATGAACACTTCTAAATGGAAATTCCAAAGTTAGCTTCGTTAACAACCTAACTTTATTCATTAGCGTGTATTGTCTAACGAATTTATTCGTCAGGTCGAACACGGCCAAACATTTCGTGCTCCTTAAGACTTCACTAAATATTTTCGACGTATTTTGTTTATCTTAGGGACACAGCAGGAAAGTTTTGTCATATTTTAGCGAAGTTCAGGAGTTTACCGTCTGCTACTATGAATGCAAGATATCGATGTTATAAGCTTCTTTATACTTTTTTCGTGTATTAGAATTAACAAAGGAACATGTAGGCTGCATGTTCCTTTGTTATTTCCAAACCTGATGAGAAGTGGTCACTGTCGCCCGGTGTTAGTAATCATCTCCATATAGAACAGGAGTTGTAATTGAAGTCAATCCCATATGCTTTATAAGCTGTGATAACCTAGTTATTAAGATTCCGGCCTTTCACGATGAGTGTCCAGGGTTCGAATCCCGCTTGCACGTCTGATTCATCGAAGTTATCTTATTAAAAATTAAATATCGCTTGCTTTAACGGTGCAGGAATACATCTTAAGGAAACCTACACACCTGAGAATTGTTTGTAAAGTTTTAGAAGACCTATGAAGCCAATCAATCTGTACTTGGCCAGCTGTTAGAGTATGACTCAACCCATCTCAATCTGAGAGGAGACCTGGGCCCTTATGTGGGACATTAAAGAGACGATGATGATGATGACACATGCGTTGTTCCTAAGAACTACGCGGCATCGCGAAGTGTAACAAAAAGGAGTATCGGCCTTGTCACATCCGTCAAATAAGAGCACAATAGCGTTACACTGGTACTGAACGGTAATTGAAAAGTATGGCCGATTGATGAAATTATTATCATGCCGAATCCGGGACAAAGGATTAATTTATACCTTTGTCTAAGTTTGCATTTTTGAAACGAATCTTTAAATGTTTTCAAGGCATCTTATTAATGAAATTTCGATTCTTACTTAAGTTAAAGTAACTGATAATTAACACCCACTTCTAAATGAGGTGACTATTAAAATTTATTTTTAATTGTTTAATATAATATAAATAGATTGTCTTCGTAGAGTTTTTGAAGTTATGTCATATTATATTGCTTTATTAATAAATCATTATTTCTTTTTGTAAGTTTATTTTGAAATCGTTTAATAATATAATCATATAAAATGTATTGCGCATACAGAATTGTAGAGTTGTAGAAATTATAATGACGAGCTTCCGCGTAATAATATTGAAACTGCGTAAAAATGTGGAATATGTCCAAATTGCGAACATTTCGTACTTTCGACAGCTTGACAGCATTTTGACGGCACTCCTCCTAATGTTTTTATATATTTTCCCTCTTCTTTGCCCAAAATAGAATCAAATATAACAGTGGGAATATCTAATTTGCTGATGTAAGGTCACGAAACAGTAATTGAGTTAAGGTATACGCAAAGGTCAGTTTAAGTTACACAGATGCTTGTATAACTTATAATATACGACAGCGAAAGGTAAATCTTATTATATATAAGTTACAAAGTTACTAGGTTCACTAACCTTGGGACTACAGACCTCTAATTTTGTCCATAAACTAATGAGATTTAATCTCCGAGTTACCGTACATCGAGGGCCAGGATACATGACAAAATTCGAGCCATTAATTAAATTTGATAAGGAACTTTGCAAGACATCACGAGTCGATGTTCAGTTATGCAAAGTTATTAACTTTAAGTGCAAGATGTTCACAATATAGAAATATTATGAGAAGAAATTCGCAATTAAAGCAGCTGCTTATTTTCAATCTAAAGCGCTTCATTGAACAATATCGGAGTAAACCAAGCGTGCGAGCCCATCTATTTAAAATTTAAGATGCACTTCACAATCTCCTATGGTTAAGAAGCATCGCTATATTCTTTTGCCATGCTTTCGTTATTAAATATACATTATTTTACTTGTGTGTCTACGACTATGTGACAGTGTGCGTGTCTACGACTTTTAACAACAGTGTCAAACGCTGCTGTGTCCGGGTTTGGAGAGAGTGGTAAGAAATACGCGAGCCTTTCCAACTTAATCCTCAAAGGTAGCAAGGCACGGTTAGCCAACCTCTAGTAGCAATTCAACCCTATTTCGGGATTGTTTAGGGATATCTATGGACGGTAGAGACCCGGAAGCACGTGAAGAAGCTCGTTGTTGAGAACTTGAATTCGTCTGGGGAAGTACCACCACCACCAATTTTTTGTGTTACACTTGGAGAGGCGTGGTTGCTAGGTACACTTAGTCAACCATCGACCATCTTAGTCCATCGACCATCTTCGCCCTCGTGTGTAACGCATCTACGTACGATTTTAGATAGGCCTTCAGTTCTCTTTGAGAATAAATATGGGCGTCCATGGACTGCAGTGACCACTGAACACCAGGAGATCTATATGCTCGTTTGCTACTCTTCTCAAATACAAAAAATATATATACAATATTTAAATTTAACAAAGAAATTAGAAATTCTAAGCTAGCGTCAGCGGACACCGAATATACGGCAATTGAACTCTAGTGGACAATTGGCACTTAATTCAATTAATCAATTCCAGTACTTTAGTACAAAACAGTAAACGGATATCGTACTGGCTAATGATGTTCAAACTTTAGTTTCAACTGTACTGCAACACGTTTTGTGGTTTGCTTCAGTCACTATAAAACTGTACCTATATCTATATGAGTTAGTGAAATGAACAATGGTTAATTTTCTGACTTTTCACATTTTCAAAGCTAATTCGACTGTTGGTGTAATACTAAAATGTAAATATTTTTGTACTACTTACTATTCTTGTACTTTTTATGTAGTACTAAAATGTAAATATTTATGTACAGACTAATATCGGAAACAAATGATCGTATGGTCACAGATGCGTTGGCATACCTACATGAACTAAGTAGGAACGACTCATGTCTCAGTATCCCTGACTGTACTCTCACTTCATCAATACTTGACTGCCGGGCATGGTATCCACCAATTGCCAACCCGTAAGATGAACAAATGAGTCGTCAAATACGTACATGCGATGTCATTAAATACTCTATGTAATTTCCATCTTCATAATCTTTATCAGATAAAGTAGACAGTCAAATAACAGTGATGATGTATAGTGAACTGAATATTGAACTAGGAACGCTTTATTCGAGTGATGCGGGCAATGCGGGTTACATCGGCACTACGAGTACCGTAACTGAGCAATTTAACTCTCAAACAAACGAATACCTCTTTCAATTTATCAATAGACAATGTCGGGGTATTGAACTGTAGTGCCAGATAAGAAATGTTTGTTTTAAGACCAAAGTGTTCGGGTCGAAAAAATATATTGTAAATAGACAAAACGTTGTTCCCATAACTTCATTACAATAAAGGTATTATTCGTTTCACGAGGAAATTGGTTTTGAGTTAATATAAAATATAGACTTGGTTTTTTTTCCCTCAACTTAACTATTCTTCAGCCTAGAATTATTTTTTTATTTAAAATTTATTTTATTCAATTTATTTTATTTAAAAACGATGGTCATGATGTTTTGTACCTACGTCTAAGCTACTGTTAAGTTTAAGCGTTTTAGCTTGAAAACTTTAAATTCAAAATATGGGTATGGCACATTGTTTGTATGTTTGAAGCAAACGGCCATGCAAGCCACTTGATTTTAAGTGGTCACTGCAGCCCATGGGCACCCACATCATGTATGGAAATGTAAATGCACCATATAGATGTATGTTTGGCTGAGAATCGAACCCGAAACCCTCCCCGCGTCAGACCGGCATGGTAGTCGCTCACCACGCGGGACGGAAGTGGTACTTCATCGGACGAACTATAGTTCTACCACCTAAAATACCAAACATATCATCAACGTCTTCTCATGGGTCAATAACAGCAGAATAAATGCTTATCTTAACAATGTTTTCACTTACAAAAAAAAATTAAAACAACAACTTACTTCCAGATATTATTATGGCTTTAGAAATACATTTACTTCAGTATCTTTTAATGAACAAGAAATATAATAAATCATAATCCCTTTGTTTACTGTTACGAAAAAATTAAGTAACGTTGTTATTGCGAGTATTTTAGTCATTGTTGTTTTCTTACAAACCTTAATTATTTCTTGATACAAGTAGTCTATGTGACATATCTTTGCAACATCATCAAAGTCAACAAAGATCAATGTTTATTAAGAGTAGCAGCACAAGACAACCCGCGCGGCGCAGCGGTTACCATACCAGTCTGACACGCAGAGGATCCCGAATTCGATTGCCGGCCTAGCAGATGTCTAAATTATGAATTTAGATGTGTGTTCTGGATCTGGATGCTTGTAATCATCTTTGATGTGTCCATGGCACCTACTACACAGTGAATCCTATCCTATCCTATTATTATTAAGGTTGAATAATCTACTAAACTGTCACGTAAAGACAGACTAGCAAACAGACAAATGAAAGGAGAAAACATTGAATAGCAATTAAAATCACAAACAGATACTTCAATTTTATTTATTTGTGTGAAGTTTTATTTTATTTTTCTGTGCGAACAACAGTAAAGAAATATGATGGAAAACATTGCCAAAAATCACTAAATATATCACAATTTTTATTTGAATACCGTGACACACTGTCAGTGACGTTCGTTTTGATAAAATATTCATGTCACATTTGCACGCAAATTCAGACGATCAGTGGACTGTGAAATAATGCAACCACGATAAAGTTATGACATCTTCTGGGGGATTGGTGTCGGTTGCTGCAATTTATCACGTTTTATTCATTTTGTTCACAATAGTTTATTATCTGACCGTAGAATGGAAATATGTGTCAGTTTACAGATTAAAAATTGGAGTTTGCGAATCTATACGGAATTTTATAGATATTCTGTGAATGCATGTAATATCTACAATGTAAATAATAATGTTAATACCTGCGACTAGAAAACTATTGAAAAGTGTACTGAAACTACCTGTAACTTAAATCACAATCATCGTCACATTTAATAAAATTTGATATTTGCTATGAGATATTTGCTAGATGTAATGTAGTTCAAATATGTTTTACACAAAATTTTGTAACTCCGAAAAAAAATCATTAATACCAATCACGAAACATTGTGTTAACTGCCGAATTTGAAACTTGCGCTGTTATAATTACACTACTGCCTGCATATTACAACAAAGCCGTCTCTATTAAAGTTTGATATAAAACTCGCGTTTATCTAAGTAATAGACTTAAAAAAAAATACAATCTATGCCTGGATGTACGTTGACGAACTCTCTCATTCTCCATCCGGAATCTATATTTATATGTGTATTGAGATATGTTGCATGGAAACGTCCAAATTTAAATTCAAATTAACAATTAAGATTTAATTAATTTAAATTTTTAATTAATGAAGAGTGCGTAGCCCCACGGCTTGTGTAGATCGTAACCGATCAACGAAGTCAAGCAACGTTGGATTCGGTCGGAAATTGGGTGGGAGACCGCGAGTGGCTAAATTTCGTGCGCGCTTCCGTGCTTCGAAGGGCACGTAAAACCATCGGTTCCGGTTGTTATTATGGGATAGCAGTTGTAAAACCTTATCGGAGGCTTTGTGGGCGATTTAAAAATATTTGACACGGGCCACTATCCACCAATCCGCATTGGAGCAGCATAGTGGAATATGCTCTACGCCTTCCCCAGTTGTGGGGAGAGACCCGTGCCCAGCAGTAGGATATTAAAATGGTTGGAGCCAATCAATTTGAATGAAAATTATAGTTACTTTCTTTTTAGTATGTTGACCAGCAGAATACTAATTCCATTGTCCAATCTTTGTAACTATTTGCACGAAACAAAACAATGGAACTGTGTAAAGCTTTGAATAAATAAAAATGCTTAGGATAAATTTTATACATCTACTGAGTTTTATTACCTTGAAATGAATAAACACATTAAAAGAAACATCAGTCCGGTCATCAATAAAGGCGCAGATTGAGGCGGCAGTTATCAACGCTCGACTCGCAAACGATATGGAAACGGTACGATTTTAGATCCAATCAAATGGCTGCAACCCATATCTATTTGCTGGACGCAATAAGCTAACTGGAGAAGTAATGAATAACCACGACGCTACAGGGGACTTGTGGATTGTGCACTTGGCTAGTCCTGGACGAATTTATTCAGAAATTTATAAGATGCTCAAATGCCTTCGAAAAGAGTCTTATTGACCTTGTAAAGAGACTAATATAACTAGATAGATTCATTATTTTTCTTTTTAATAATACAAATCTCCAAATGGATGTGGATCATAAAAGATATTTTTTTGGATGACAACTATAGTAAAGTACAATTATGTCAGATCGGGACACATTGTTTAAAGAAGAAAACACTCTACGTACCTGATATCCTACCCGACTATAACTTAAATCCTACCCGACGTCGATAACAATTCCTACACAACACCTGGATCCTCTTTGTCGTGCATGCCATGGACAGACAAACACCTCAGGCCTCAAAGAGGACTGAAACCATATTTGAAGTCGTTCCGAGACGCGCCACTACTGCTGAGGACTAAGATGGCCGCGCTTATACGTGTATCCAACAACCACATCTCTCCAGTTCAAATCCAAGTATTGCTTCACGATGGAAAGTATAGGCGGCAGTGGTACTTTTTTCGGTCGAACTTTTTCTTTTATGTTTAAAGCGCAATAAACAAGTATATAGACCACCTGATGTTAAATGGTTACTGCGACCCATGGACACCTACATCTAACCTCAAACAGTACTGAAGTTCTATCTAATATCGTACGTAGATGCGTCACTACTCCTGTGGAGTAACATGATAATCTCGCTTTAAGTCATCCACACCTCTTCAACCGAAACACATGTAGTGCTCCACGGCGGAAAATAGAGCGTCAGTCGTGCTCCCCCGGTCGAACTATAGTGCCACCACCTGCAAACGCTACGAATGATCGAATAAAATATAGGCAAAAATCTGAACGACAACTGGTTTCAAGTCCAATTAAATAAAGAGAATTAATTGGCCCGAATGATTTAGAAAGCTTTCAATTCGAGCATTCGTTTTGAATACCGTACTGCCACGCGTCAACAGTCGCGCTCAATCTAATAGAATGGATATAAATAAGTGCGAACACGTTTGCATTTTTTTAGCAAATGCAAATATTTTTCCATAACTCTATGTTAGAATGCGTTATTTTAGATCTTAGCTTTGTCGAACTTTTCACTGTCGCTAACGCATTTATGTATATTAGGCCATTACACCTGTATTTTTATTGCTAAATAAAATGTATATTTTATTTCCTTGTAAAATTGATACTTCATACTGATATTCGCAAGTCTATAATTTCCAACAATTACACTACGCAATAAGGAGTGATAGCCTAGTGGTTAAGATTCCGGCCTCTCACACTGGAAGTCCGAGGTTCGGATCCCGCACGCATCTCTGAATTTTCGAAGTCATGTGCGTATTGTAAATTAATTATCGCTTGCTTTAACGGTGAAGGAAAACATCGTGAGGAAACCTGCATACCTGAGAGTTTTCTGTGAAATTATTGAAGGTGTGTGAAGTCTACCAATCTGCACTTGGCCAACAAGGTGACCTATGACCATACTGACTGTGTGATTATGTGACTAACCCTCATTATTGGAAAGGCTCGTGCCCAGCAGTGGGGCATTATTAGGTTGACGATTATACACTATGCAATTAATCAAGACTAAATTAAACAACCATAGGTTTTACTAGAACCGCGCATCGTTCCACAGCTTGTGTATATCGTAACCGATCTACAAGGTAAAGTAACTTCGGGCGCGATCAGAAGTTCTATAGCTGACCGTTAGTCATTAAATTTCAGGTCCTTCGTGTCTCACAGGGCACATTATCTGCCATATGGGTGGCCGTTAGTCGCTAAATCTCATGTTTCATGCTTCGGAGAGCACGATAACCTGTTGGTCCCGGTTGTTGTCATGAGATAGAATTGAATATCCGTAAAGGGTTAATCTAATTACTACAGTTTAATACTTGTATGCACTTCAGTAATCTGCATTAAAACAGCGTTGTGGAATGCTCCAACTTCCCTTTAGTTGTGAAGAGAATCCTGTGCCCAGCAGTGGGATATAAAAACGATTGCAGCGAAAGTAAACTTCGTAAATACAGTTCTTAATATGACCATCTTCTACATATTTAAGTGTAAAAATAGTTAAAACAATAATGAAATAACAAGTTATTGATCACTTTTACTGTTTTTCATTTGCAGAATGCAGCTGAAAAATCATTTAATTTCAATTTTTTATTTTTTTTCCTTTAACGATTTACCTTTTATTCTCATAACTACGATTTCAATTTACTTGGGTGATTGTTTAGTCATTCATTTTTGACCCATGTTTTTGTAAAACCATTTCAATCGTTTCGACTGGTCCATTTTCGCCATGACGTTAAAGCTTAGTTATACCCATAGTGGTTATTCCAAAATATTGAGATGCAATCTAATCCTAACACAGGCTGTGAGCCTATAATGGTTTGCCTAAGAGCTGGCGTTTTGCCTGCAGATTTTATGTCAATAATCTGAGCTGTACACATAATAGTTGGCTTTATTTAGAACATACATAGCTTTCGAAGGTGGTCGGACTATTTGTGTTGAAATCAGGTAAACTGCATATTTGCTTTTTTTTTATGTTTGAAAAGTAGCAAACGAGCATGCAGGCCACCTGATGTTAAGTGGTCACCGCAGCCCATGGATACCCACATCCAACCCCAAACAAAACCGAAGT
>DWKL01004737.1:0-10369 GCA_018249415.1 Phareas burnsi
GCATAATGTCCTATCGTATGTACATAACAGCATAATTGTCATCCGTGGCCAACTGTGGGACATTATTGGGTCGATGATGATGACGATTTTTTACTCTTTTTTATATTAAAAAGCGAATCAATGTAACGATATGAAATAGAGCATAATGACCTATCGTATGTACATAACAGCATAATCGTCGTCCACACGATTGTCAAGACAATGGCACGACTTTCGGCGTTTTCGACAATATCTAGGTCCATCGTGTGCCAACACCACGCGTGTCCAAACTGTGATTACACTAAATTGCATTCCGTATTGCAATTTAATTCGCTTTATTAGAATTTTATGTAATATATATTGTACCTGTAAGAAAGAAGGTTGTGGTTTAATGTGATGGAAGTATAGTTAGTCCGGGGAGGATCCACCGCTTAAGATGGTCGCCTTGCTTGTACCCGACAAGCACACGTTTTGACCGCCACTCCACTAGACATCTTTTTTTATGTTAGAAGAGTAGCAAACGAGCGTGCAGGCCACCTGATATTAAGTAATCGTTCCGCACATGGACACCCGTTTTTAACCTCAAACAGACTGAAGTCATATCTAAGGTCATACTTAGAGGCGTCACTACTCATGAGGATTAAGATGGTCGCCTCAGTGTACCTCAGTGTACCGAAATATAAGAATTGCTTCACAACGGATTACGACTGCCTATTATAATATTAAAGGTACCGAACATATTCTTTTATGTCTGAAAATGTTTATTACATGCGACAACCTGCCTTTTAAAATACGTTTCAAGTATAGAGCTTAGACGTTTCTAATTGCATTCCAACTACATTCGGGGTAGGTAACATAACATAACGTAACGTAACGTAATGTAACGTAACGCAACGTAACGCAACGTGACGCAACGTAACGCAACGTAACGCACCGTAACGTAACATAACGTAATATAACATAACATTGATAAGCATATATAAAAGCATATATAGATTTACCTTATTGTAGGTACGTGTCTGTAAGAGCATAAAGCAAATGTCATACCATTTCATTAAATAATAATATCTTACATATTTTATTAGTAGGTGATATAAAATTCGTATATACATAAAATTTTTAGAACTGCTCTTTGTTTATTTTAATTTATTTGAAAAACAAACAATAATCAAATACGGTTAAACATAAACGTTTTATTATACGTATGCCAGCATTTTTTTATCAATAATTTAAAACAATTTGGAGCAAATACTACAGATACCTAATCCAAATTTAAAATTAGCTTATGTAAAAATAATAATTATCTATGTATAATTAAAGGCATGCTTCATTCGATTCAAAAGAATGCTCTACATTTATGCTAACAATCCTTTAATCTTAAAGCAATTTATTTCGTTTATTATAAGTTTTTTGTTTATAACAACTTCATTACAACTGTTCCTTTAAGCGCACGAAAGAGCACTCATAATATAGGTGATACAATAACAGATGTATGTCTATCTAATTATCGAAACGATTTATACAATTAATTCGGCGTCCTGATTCTGTCAAACGTTATCAATTCATCATCACCGTCGTCATCAACAGAACAATGGACGTGGATGATTCTTAGGCTTGGTACTTTTGCCTTCGTTAAAACAAGTGGCCGTTAATAAAAAAATTTAATCATCATTATCACCATTAACCCGTTATTGTCCTACCATTGGGAGCGGTTCTTTTCAGAATGAGAACGTTTAGTCCACTGTTCATCACGCTGGCCCAGAGCAGATGGATGGACTACACATAGCTTTGGGAAATTTAAGAACTCTTAGATATGTAGGTTTCCTCACAAGTTTGGCCACTGTTAAAATAAGTGATAATTAATTTCTAGCACTCACATGATTTCCAAAAATTAGTGGAATCAAGCAGTTTCTTCAAAATGGAAGGTCGAAATTCCTACTACTGAGCCATCACTGCTGTTCATTGCAATAAATTAACTACGGACGATTCGTCGCAGAGTCCCTTTCACTGACCCGTAATCTAGTGAGCGACCGAAACATGTTATTATTTTGATTACTGACGTCGCCCGAGATCTTAATTATTGATCTTAAAGGTTGTACAACTCTTCGCGGTTCTTATGTGGGGCCTTGCCTATTTCCGTCATAGAAGCTGTGTAGCGTAGCTGTGGTCTGGTTAGAAGGGTTTGGAAGCCACTTTATCGAGGCGTTCCATCTTAGTCCTCAGGAGAATACGTCGTGATCGACTTTAGAAAGGACTCTTGTTCTATATGGAGTTAGTTATAGATTTAATAATTGTAATTCGACGGGGAAGGTACCACCGCCGCCATCACAATCCGCCGTGATATAATTCTTGTGTTACGGTTGGAGACACGTTGTTGTCGGGTACACTTACAAGCGAGGCGACCATCCTCGTCGTCAGAATCAGTGACGCATATAAGTATGACTTCAGTGCTGTTTGAGGTTAAATGTCCATGTGCAGCAGTGACCACTAAACATCAGGTAGCCTGCACGCTCGTTTGCTACTCGTCAACATTAAAAAAAAGGTCCAATAACCATTTATCAGCTGGGCTGCAAACTCCTTTGCTAATATTATTACTTTAAAAATATAGAATAAAAAAAAAGTATAACAACATTTTTCACCAAGGCATTGACACCAAATCACCTATAGATTTCTAAATCCGGTAGTCAAAACCGCCCGCGCCTGCAATTAGAAGCAACAGTTCAAATATTTCGATACCATTAATCGTGTTGTAAATTCCAAATTGTAATTTATCATCCGGTATAACGAACCAGATTTTGGTTAATTACTACGCCAACATTTGCAAGAATATACTAAAAAACTGGTCCACAGTTCGCGCGGGGTCGGCATATGAAAATGAAGAAATTATCGGTATAGTAATGAGCAAGCGCGGGTATCGGTAAAAAGTCTTGGTCGTATCGACTTTTATGCCGGTAGTAACGGTCGACGTAAATCCGACGTATTATTGCCCCGCTCTGGGAATGGCTTTATTAAGAGTAGTGCACTGTTTGCGACCGATTATTGAGTCATCTTGGATAACGTCTATAATCTCGCTACGAGTGGTCCCGACGTAAATTTGCCGTAACGGCGCTTGCCGCTCTTGTGACATGCAAACCTTGCCCGTTACTCCCATAGATATTATTTATTATCTCATAACCTTTTTAGACTCATGCAACTTACCATTTTCACACATATGTTTTATGTTTTATGGTCGTCAGAGAAAAGGTTTACTAAGCCTTGGTTAAGTTAATGCGTTTGTTACTTAAACTTATAGTAGGTCGGATTGCTTTATTAAATTCAACCAGAAAATGTAATTGCGTTGAGTTTTATTATATAGTATCTGGCTACCGTTTTCTTACAAGTATGTGTAAATTTTCGTATAAGATATTTTCTGGGCTGAAGCGTATTTAATTAATTGGTATCATATTATCAAAATTCTGGCCTTTCTCGCTAAGGTTCAGGGTTGGAATATTGGACACCCATCTCTGATTTTCGAAGTTATGTCTATATTAGAAATAGACTTGCTATCACTTGATATAACGGTGAAGGAAACCATCATGGGACATACTAATTTGTATCTCTACCAATCCGCATTGCATTAGCTTTGTAGAGTATACTCCACCGCCACGCTTATATATGCCTCACAGTAGCGGTGCCGCGCTGGTGTGTTCTGCTTTGAGGTGTGGAAAGGTAGATTCACTTTCGAAGTGTTTCTCCTAGGGCCTCAGGAGTAGTCAGGATTAGCAACACATATGTGATCGACTTTAACAGGACTATTCTTCTACATGGAGTTGACTACGAATGCCATGGGCGGTACTGGCCACTTAACGTCAGTGAGCTTCATGATCTTTTGCTCTTATTTATTTATTTAAAACTTTCTTATATCGTATGAAGTAGTACAAAAGGCGGGCTTAACGCTAAAAGCATTCTGTACCAGTCAACTTTCAGACTGAGCAGAAAACATTGATATTATTGCGGTATTAAAATAGTTAATAAAATAAGTTAAAAATTCACCGTTAAGCAGTTTTTGTGTTTCGGTTGGAGAAGAGCGGTTGCCGCCACACTTACAGCGAGGCAACCATTTTAATCCTCAGGAATAGTGACGCACCTACGTTCGACTTCAGATAAATTTTAGTTTTGTTCACAGTTAGAAGTGGGTGTCCATGGGCAGCAGTGACCACTTCAGTGGCCTGACGCTCGTCTGCTACCCTTCAAACATACAAAAACACTGAGCATTTTCTTTAACATTTTGAATAGCATTTGTGCACCGTCTTAGCAGAAGTAAAATGTAGAAATTTTACGATACCTATGAACTGTTTATGATATTCATTTCCTGCGGGAGCTTGAATTTTATAAGCGTGTATAAGTTTATTGTATAATACACCCAATTTGTTTATACGCTAATAAAATGATCGAGCACTATGGAGGTACAACACAATACGATTTATTGCATATTAAACGGAACTTGTTACAAGACATCAATAGGTTAGTTATAAAATATATTATACCAAGAGGATCTTCTTGTATAAGACCGTTTATGTCAAACTACTGATCCTTCCGTTTAACAACATAGCTTCTAAATGTTACAGGAAAGTTGAGTAAAAGGGAATTTAGAATGGTTAACGAGTTAATGAGGACGTCCATAATGGGTTTTTATCGTGTTTAACCCTGAAAAGGCATCTCTTTCTTCTTGTCACACGGGGCCTTCTAACTTAGTCCTAAGAGGTAGCAATATAACTATAGACGATCTGATGTATGACTCTAGTCTTATATTTTTATATGAGAAGAGTAGCAAAGGAGCACGCAGGTTACCTGATGTTAAGTGGTTATTTCAACCCATGGACATCCGCATTTAGTCTTAAACAAGACTGACGTCCTATCTGTGGTCATACCTAGATGTGTTACTATTTTCGAGGACTAAGACAGTCGCCTCGCTGTAAATGCACCGGGTAACTACATCTCCCAAACCAGAACACCATAATTTCTTTACGGTAGATTATGAGGGCGATGGTGGTAGTTTCCCAGACGAACTATAGATCTACTACTTATTGATGTATGTTCAAGAGGGTGACAGATTTTAAACAGATTGTACAGTGCAAAATATGAAATTAAGGTGATTTTAGTGGTATTTGAATAAAATACTGTAAGTGATAGAAATTCTTAAACATCTGTTTTTAATTCAGCCATTGCCATTATTATTCGTTGGACTGACCGAAAAAACTGTATCAAATTTGAAACGAAAACTTAACTACGAATCATAAAAATATTTAAAGATAGATAAAACTTGTAAGCAACCAAACTGCTTCCCAACATGATGTCCGTAGTGGACAAACGTTACAAGAAATTCCCCATCCACTAAACAGATTTAATATACTTAAATGTCTTTGATATCAACACATCTAAGCACACGCAAAAAGTCACGCGTATATTTAGCAACTGAATGTCAACGAACCCTAAGAAATGCCGAGTAACCAAGATCCAAGTTTATACGTATCGTCCGATGATCTGATTAATCAAATTTATATCCAATCATTCGCTAAATAATTTAAAAACTTTTATTATCTAGATACTGCTACGTAATAATTTTCGTAATGTTACACATTTATGTCTCATCCGCCGTATAAGTGAAGCGGCTATTAATAAATGTTTAATGTCGACAAAACTCATATTAAACTTATCTGGCTTCGTAAAAACCTGAAGTAGCTTTATATTTTAATATACCGTATTAACTTGAAGCGCGAGCTACTTATAATTGCTTTGTTTATATTTTCAAAGTTGTCTCACCGCTGGCGAGATACGAGGAGATATACTTTAAATATTTGGTTAGGTAATATTTTGTGTTATTTTTATCTTAGAAGAGTAACATACGAGTGTGCAGGCCACCTAATGTTGAGCGGTCACTGCAACCCATAGACACTCATATTTATTAGAAGAGTAGCAGACAAGCGTGTAGGCCACCTAATGTTGAGCAGTCACTGCAGCCAATGGACATCTACATTTAACCTTAAACAAAATTAAACGCCTGGGGTCGTACATAGATGCGTCACTACTCCTGAGGACTAATATGGTCGCGTCGTTGTAAGTGTGCCCGGCAACTACATCTCTCCAACCGAAACACAAAAGCTGCTTCACGGCGGATCATGATGGCGGCGGTGGTGCTTCCTCAGACGAACTATAGTTCTACCACCTGACAAAAGACACGTTGTCGGGGGCACAAACCGTCTTAATTCTTAAGCGTAGTAACGCATCTGCGTGCACCCTTACATAGGCCTTCAGTCCTGTTCGAGGTTAGATGCGAGTGTCCATTGCCTGCACTGACCATTTGATGTCGGCCAGCACGCTCGTTTGCTATTCTTCTAACACAAAAAATAATAGTGAAATAGTAATACTACATCTTTGTGATTATTTTTATCTTATTTTGCTTGTACCTTTATATCTATCTTATATCTAGTGTTATTAACCATTCCATGTCAAAATTGTTATTACTTGTCTTGATGGATGAGTAGGACACCCAGTAATACAGACCTTCTACCTAGCTCCTGTACTAAGTAATCTGTAAACTATATATAACTTTTTTGAAATGAATAGAGCATTTTTTATACTGTTAAGTATTTAATCTGCTTTATGGTTAACGGTCGTAACATCCTTCATTGTTCGATTCTGAAAGCAGTACCGTCACGCCTACTTCATCCCTATAACAGAGTTATACGCTGCCGTGTTCTAGTTTAAAGGGAGTGCTAAGGAATAGATAGGGTCCGTCAAGGATAGCAACGCGTGTGCCCGACCTCATACAACTTCAATCTTGTTTGAAGTTAACTGCAGATGCTCTTGTGGCAAAGACCACTTATCATCAGCATACTTGGTGCTCGTCCGTTATTTATATGCTATGGAATCCTATACAAATACAAATAAAAATTCTTTATTGTACACCATAAGAAAATAAAAATACATTATATATATATACACAAAACAATGGTGGCCAAAAGGCGGTCTTATCGCTAGGGTAGCGATTTCTTCGAGACAACATTTGGGTAGAAAACATGGTAGAAGAGAAGAGGAGGAAAGGGTAGGGGTGTACATAGTAACATTTATATAAATATTCAATTATAATACATACATACTTTAACAATAGGGTACTGAGTGTAAATATAGTGGGGGGAGTCGGTGAAAAATGGAAGGAAGAAAGTATATGTATATCAGTATACTATACTTGTAATTATTAGGTATAAGTTTAGCTCATCTTAACTTTTCACTGGCACATTATGAATAGGAATCAAACCAGACGTATTGCTGTCTAAGGGGTAAGTTGGAATACATCGTATGAATAAGCCCACTTTACCCCAACCATGAAAGCACAACAGGAGCACAGATACTGTTGATATAAGCAATTATTAAACAGCGTATATCTATAGTGATTTTAATGCTCGTATTTATAAAGAAGTAAAAGTGAGTACTTAAGTAAAAATCACTACTTAACGTACCATTTTTATTTTATAGTTCAGTTTTTGTTTGAAGTTAGCGCTGTCAAAATTTGAATCTCCACCCATGCAATAAATGAAATCAAACCGATGACGAGTTTGGCAACTGACAGTGAGGACTTTTAATCTTTCTTTATCAAGAAAATACAAAGCAACAAGTAATTCTTCTTCTTTATAAATACGGGTATTAGTGATAGAGAAAATACATGACATATGTGGACACGAGCTTAGAACACTTCTAACTACTACTGGTGTTGATTTTACGATAACTATTATACAATTGTATTATAATCACCTACATGGCGTAGTCACCGTACTGGTCTAACATACAGAGGGTTCTGTGTTCGATTCCCGACCAAGCAGACATTTAAAATATAAAATCATAGATTTCTGTTCTGGACTCGGGTGTTTATGTACCGGTGTGAGTGTGTATTCATAGTTCTATATATTATGGGAATTCTAGTATGGGGCAGAGTTTCGAAAGCAGAATATAGAAAAAGAGGAGATTGATATGTGAGTTTGTTTATTTGCTTGTGTTACATGTACTTTTTAATTAGCGTTATTAAATACATATAATTATTTATACTTATATCACGAATTCTAAAGCAACTCTGTTTATTTTTGGAATAAAAGTGACCTATGTCCTTTTTTGGGATGCAATCTATCTCCTAGTCTAATATTATCGAAAACTGTCCAATGGTTTAGACGTGAAAACGTTACAAACAGACAGACTTATTTTTATATTTTTGACATTAGTATGAATTGTTCAAAAGCAATTTATATCATTAACAAGAGATGTCGACAACAATTTCTTACCCTCTATTGGTAAAACAAGTGAGTAACTTTATCGGGAGCATATTAAATTTACGTTGCGCTCGCAAAAAACAAAAACAAAGCCATCACTTTGTCCGAAACCGCAGGTTTTTGCGATGTAAAAGGAATGCCACGTCCATACTCCTTAAACGGGTTCGCCGGAGGTCATTAAGGTTACGTTCGGGTTGTTTTTCCCGTCGTAACAACATCGAAACGATAAAAAACATTTCGCATTTATGTTCGCGTCTCCCTGAATACGCCTCCGAGTGAGCTCGCCTTAAACACACAATAATGGAGATATTTCGGTTGAGATCCCATATCGAAACTGTATCAAGCATTAAACGGAACGACCGCCGGATTTAATAATCTCGAATCCTTTAATGTCTTTCGACCAATTGACCGAACGTAATGGATTGTTAACATTACAATTTTCAGTTATACCCCGCATCTTATCGTAATGTTATCAAAGACCTGAATATCGAGGCATAAATGGCAGACCCCTAACTACTGAACTGAATGTAAAATTTACATTAGCACGATATTAAAATATATTTTATGGGTTCGAGTTGGAAAGATTTTTTGCTGAGACGATAAATAAGGTGCGTTATCTCGTTTTGCCATTTCAATCTACGACCCCGCGTTCGATAAATAAAATAGAGTAGGTAGAGGTGTGGCGCGTGCGCAGCCTACGCACACATTTGCAATTCTAATAACACGGATTCACTCACACGGACGTGACATTTCCCTTCCTATACCTACATAATATTATAATGTTATTCAATTGTAGCACATAATATCTGCCGAGGAATGTCTGGGCATAATATATTGACTTGAATTGTTGCAATAAATTTCTAGATCGTTTCTTCAATTTGACATAAGTAAATTCTCGTCGAATGCAACGATATGATGACGTGTTAGTTATATAGATGATAATAACACACCGTGAAGCATGTGTTTCGGTTGGATGGGTGCGGTTGCCGGACACACATAGCGAGGCGAGCATTTTAGCTTGCAGTAGTGACGCACCTACGTACGACCTCAGGTAGAACTTCAGCTTTGTTCGAGATTAGATGTAAGTGTCTATGGCTGCAGTGACCATTCACCGTCAGGTGGCCTACACGCTCGTTTGCTACTCTTCAAACATAAATATATATATAATAACAAGACATGTGTAATGTAGCAACTAATATTCGGCTAGTATGGTGGATATGGTAATGTAGATGTTGTCTCAACCTCTTAATTATGAGAGGAAAATCGTACGTAGGAGTGAGAGAGTTACGGGTGGATGATATTGATAATAATATTAATAATTTTAATACAAAAGCAGTGACGGCCTAGTGATTAAGATTCCGGCCTTTAACGCGGGGATCCAGGGTTCGAATCATGCACACACCTTTGACTTTTCGAAATTATGTACGTTTTAGAAATTAGTTTTCACTTACTTTAATGGTGAAGGAAAACATCCTGAGGAAACCAACACATCTGATAGTTCTTAAAGGTGTGTGATATCTACCAATCCGCACTTGGCCCGCGTGATGGACTATGACCCAACACTTTTTATCCCGTGCCCAGCATCGGGATATTAATAGGGCATTCATGGGACATCAATGGGACATCAATGGGTTGATGATTAATACAAAACGATTGCGGAATTAACAGTTTTTATATTACTGAATATAACTTTCATATTTATCCCCCCTAGTAATAAAGGTCGGGATGGCGTGCGGCCACGAGCGGTCAGTTACAAATGGCTACCATTTAGTGCCTACAACCCATCTGCAGTACTGTTTTATTATGTTAATACCCAACATTGGTTCCGACAGGTCCGTTTAGCGAGTTAGTGCTAAGGTCGCGTTCAAAACTGGCCCCGTTCATTAAACCTAGTTCGGTTAGTTTTATTATGCAGTTCTAGATATGCATTTGCGATTTGCAAGTTTATGTGCTTAAGGATTTTGCTGGATTAATTAGTTTTGATATTTGTTGCTATATTTGCGAAGTCCATTACGAGATATAATTACTTCCTTGAAGTATTGTATCAAAATTCGTCAACAATCCAATTTGTTAATTATAATTAATAATAA